>WOGP01003785.1:0-14763 GCA_015342065.1 Leptinotarsa undecemlineata | reverse complement strand
TATATCGTTTTATACCATTATTGTTATGTATATACTATTACTATTTTATTTTATTATGTTATTTTACATACCTGTTATTTTCCAGAAAAAAAATCGTTTGTTATTCTCTATTTATTAACAAAACAAGTGATGCATCACTTATCGTTTGCCTTACTTTATTCAATTACTTTGCAATTGTGTGTACTATTTATTTATTTTAATTCGTAAATAAAGTATTATTATTATTATTACTTCTGATCAAAAACAAAAAGAAATTGACGAAAGAAAATCAATGGAAAGGCCAAACATCGGGAAAAAACGATTTTTTTTTTAATAAAGAAATGGAAATTCAACGAAAGAAGACCGAACAAAATGAAGAAAATGTTGTGTGTTCTAAATATATGTATGAAGATTCCCTGTATGTAACTAAATTTTGAATTACTTCTGATCAAAAACAAAAAGAAATTGACGAAAGAAAATCAATGGAAAGGCCAAACATTGGGAAAAAACGATTTTTTTTAATAAAGAAATGGAAATTCAACGAAAGAAGACCGAACAAAATGTTGTGTGTTCTAAATATATGTATGAAGATTCCCTGTATGTAAATAAATAGATAGAGAATTTAAAGAAATGCCTAAATAGTAAAGATTTGTATAATTTAAATTCACAAAAATATAAACATTTCTCAATGTCTGCTGACAAAATGTTGTTAGATCTTGAAAAACAATAAATTGAACATTCATTGCTACGCCAAAAAATGAGACGTATACCAGAGAAGTCAGGTGAGCTCACGGAAAGGGATATTTCAATGAGTGAATTCAAGGGATAACGGAACATTAAGACAAATTCTTTACGCAAGATGAGGGACTGCCAATGAGATCGCCACTTTCACCGGTTATAGCCAATATATATGGAGTGATTTGAAACTCTGGCCATTGAAAAAGCCTGGTTGAGATACGTAGACAATACCTTCACAATATGCAACCATGGGAATGCAGAATTAGACACTTTCCTGAAGCACATCAACAACGTAAATCCTTCCATCACTTTCATAATGGAGAAGGAAGTCCACAACGAATTGCCTTTCTTAGACGTATTGTTGAAGAGGACCAACACTAAATGGCAAACACCTGTACATCGAAAACCCACTCACACAGGACAGTATCTGAAGAAGAAATCCAACCACCATCAATCAACTAGGAGAGGAATCATCAAGACTCTACTAGACATGCTTTCGGGCTCTGTAATACAAAGGATAGTCTCGAAAAGGAACTAGGCATCTTCAAAAATGACCTTGAACGGAATGGTTACTCCAGAGTGATGGTAGAACAGGCTTTAGCTAGAAGACACCAAGAGCTCCACAAGAGAAGCCCCCACAACCAGTACTTGTACTTTCCTACATCAGAGGATTATTGGATAGGATAAGAAGGATTGGGTCCAAGTATAACATCAGGACCTGCTTCAGATCTGGATCTGCATTTAGCGGATACCCTGCGAGTGCGGAGAATTATACATTGGTGAAACTAAGAGGCCATTGAAAGTTCGCATTGCTGAACACAAGAAACACACACAGCGAGGAGAAACCAGCAAATCTGAAAAGCATAGCATTTTTTAACTCATCAACATAACATCAAGTGGGCTCAAGCTGAAATCATCCACAGAGAGTAACACTGGTTTAGGAGAAAATTCTAAGAAGCCGCGTATATGTTGTCCGACAAACGCATTTAGTCAAGGTAGCGTAGAGATACGTAACATACGGAAGCGGAGAGAGGAAAGAGGGGATAGGTGAAAGCACTCGAATGACCTATAGTCAGATCTCGGAGGAGTAAGTCCAGTTATCACCCGAAGAAGATTGTGGATACCAACAATCGAAACGTCGTGACGTAACTTGGTTTGGAATCTTTTAATTTTTTTGTTAATATTTATCATTTTTTAATTTTCAACTTTTATTAATATTTCAATTTTTTATTTTTTTGGTTGTTGCTTGTATGTTATTTCTGTGTAATTTCAGTTTCTTATTTAATGAAATTGTTATTTTCGGTTAATCTTTCTAATTTTTTCAGGGATTTCAAAATCAATTTATATTATATTAGACAATGGAAGTCGGAACTGATGAAATTATCTCATCGAAAAAATATCAATTGTTTGGACCTAGACCTAAAAGAAAAAGCTAGAGATATTGTGAGGGCTTACCCATTAAATGTTACAAAAATATATGCTACAAAACTAAAAATTATAAATAAGAACAAAAAAAAAAGATTAATAACTAATTAGTACTCACACTTTAACAACATCTTCATCTTTAAGTGCATAATCTGGTTCACTAGGAACAGGGGAATAATGACAAACACAGTTGTTAACTGAAATAGATGTAGGAAATGCGATTCCCTTTTTCAAATCCTTTTCCTTTTTAAAGACTTTGTTTGTCTCATCCAATAATAATTCATCGCCATATTCACATATTTCTCGAACAGAAGCTCCTGTTACACATTTAGAGAGCACTTGTTTTAGAACTCCTGAAAAGGGTATCAAGCTTCAATTATGTTTGATGAATCCAACGATCAGTAGAATACAGAAAGCCTCACTTATTAATTCAAGTAATAATTTAGACAATCACATTCACAAAAAATCATTTCATTTGTGAAACAAAACCATGTGGTATCATTGCCGGGGACCACGCTCCATATGGCCTCATTTCAACTACATCAAGGATAATATAAATTTTCACAAGTAATCGCTTGGACATTTTAATAATTTCGAATTCTAACTCACTGTTTACAATTTCTCCAGCCATTTTATACTTGGTGACTACCAAGTCTTCTGAAATAGTTTTCTCCACATCTTTTTCGTCCGCCATTTTTACATGAATGTACAGTATGAAATAGTGGGAATGGAACCACAGAGGAGTAAACAATCAGAAAGTCTACTCGGAACCGCACCTTTGATCTACTGCAGCCAGCCAATTTTGTTGACCTCCGACATTTTGAAAGAACGAAACAGCGTTGTTGATGTCGTATTAGTACCTATTTTTATGGAAAACTGTACGATAAGTGAAATATACATACTGTTAACAAAAAAGGCAGTTTGGGTTCAGAAAACCAAATACTTTGCGTAAAAATAGCTGTGTTCGTTAATTACATATCTGAGCACTGACCTGTTGTCTGAGTAAGATCAGAGAACCAAATAGTTTGAGTAAAAATAGCTATGGTCGTTTAATACATTCTGCTCTGTGTTTGGTATTTGTGAGAACGGGGAAAAAGTGTGATCGGTTGGTTCTGAAAAATCACATCTCAGTTCTGTTGCACAACAAAACTTCATCGATTATATAATATACAAGCCAAAGTTAGATGTGATGACAAATAATACCACAAATGTCATTTCAGATAGAATCGAGCAATCGTTAAATATATTTCACTCCGATGTGATCACGTGGTATAAATCTGAATCAGCTTACTTGCCTCCAGATTTTCAAAACCTAGCATACATAACATACATAACCACCGATCACAGAAAAATAATTATACTATGCTCCGCAGTGAAATGTATACCATAGTATAGAGTTCACTGACATGAAATACTGATGCTCCGATACTTCTGTGCCTGAGACACAGTGTTGCCAGAGCTGGCAACTTATTGACAGATTTCTATCACAGCTTACTTATAGTAAGTAAGCTGTGTTTCTATACAGTGCAGACGTCTACTCACTTAACTTTTGAATTGGGCAAGATCTCAAAGTCGGACGAAGTTTGTTGAAGAATAATCAATGTTTGGCACTTTTTCATAAAATAGCCAATGGTGTGATTTCACTCAGCGCAGAGAGGCCGCTTTTAACTTTTTGTTTCAAATAGAAAGGGGGTCGTAACCCTTCGCTCGAAAGATATATCAATTCTCTATACAACGATTTTCACTGTTTCAAATTTGGATAACTGGTTGTGGCGTTAGTGGTGTGTGAACTAAAGGAAAATAGTTATCACAGGTTACCAATGTTTGTTGCGTGGAAAAAAACCAGTTGTTCACGATATTGGCGAAACAGCGCATTTCTGTTTTTAATCAGGTTTAGGTTTTTTTGGAATAGACTATGTAGATAAAAATCCACACTGTGTTACTCTAGTAACATATAGTATTGTGTAACTTGATAGTATCGATAGCATCTGCGTCACTCCCGTATACGAGTGACGCAGATGCCGGTACATCTGTTATTCATCATTTCCGTTCCGTTCATATTTGCAAATTTCCTCACCGAATTATACTTGTAAATAACAAAAATGTAACATTAGTTTTCTCAAATATTTTAATGAAAATTGTTTTTCTTTGAACAAATAAAAAGTCATTTGTTGCATGATTATATTTTTCAAATACTATATGTTTGATTACATTACATCCGTCTGATAGATTTTTATATTATAGAGTAGCAAATCTATTTACGTATAGACCTCATGGATGAATAAATACTCACTTTTTAACGAATTTTGCCATTTGGAAAAATATCGCTAAATTTGAACTGATTATCTTGCAATCGTCCCCAGAATAAGTTAGGATTCTACCAATTATAATTATTTATTCACTGTATTGAATACATATTTATTGAAGAAGGAATATTCAAATATTTCCGCGATATCATAGACATGTTTTCTACAATATTTTGTGAGATCTTTAGAATATCTGTTGTTATTAAACCTAAAGACGGTCCCGAGATTTGTCAGTTTCTGAAAACACCGAATAAAAATAAAACGCGTCGCTTCGCTTTGTGATTATAATTCTGATTATTTTCCGCGCTTGAAGTTTGAACACAGAAAGCAGAAAAGTAAATGGTTTCAAATTCAAAGACAAGGTCTGTTGAAAGAGGAAATATTACGTCCTTGACAGTTTGAAGCATTGAATATTGAAGTTTGAAGTCGGGAATTGAACTGAATTGCTTAGGGATTCTATTCTGGGTTTATTTTCTGTTGAAACTATTACAGGAACGAGGAATTTATTTTTGTTTGGCTTATTATACAATTCTTGAAGTTTATTCTAAACTTATATGATACACGAGTGAAAGTCAATTTTATAGATTTGCTCATAAATAAACATTGTTCTCCATAATATGATCGCAGAAATAGATTCAAACCTGAAAACTTTTTCTCCTCAGAAAAGTGGTGATAAGATCATCAACTTAATTGACAACAGATCGTGTACCAAACCTTCTACTAGGGTATGTATGTTTTTTTTTCAATATAAAGTAGGTATTGCATGTTTATTGCACAAATAATTGGTTAATTTGAAAAATATTTCCTTAATTTTCGTTGTGAAGCTTCAGCTTACGACCTAAAAATAAAAACAAAAGAATATAATATACAAACAACATTATTAAGACAGCTATCTTTGTTTCTAGGATGACCCAAAAAAAATATTGTCCACTCTTTTCCCCACATTTTTCAATAATACTGAACTGAATATTTTTACCTTTATATACTAGGGAGACAATATGAATCCATGTATCAGTCTCAGTTCGTAAATTGCAAGTCATGAGTAATAAGTCAGTAGCACTTGGATCATTGATTTTCAATAGCAATGTTCATGCATGAGTGGTAAGTTTTTGTTATAATAAATGGAAAATATGAGTTCTAACGACTTGAAACTTCTGGCTCACGATTTAGGACTGGTATATGAATCTATGTCAGCAGAAACTGTCTTTAACATTTTTTTTTATTCCTATTTCAATTGAATTTATATAAATAATAATTGGTCACAATCTGATCAATTATTTGACTGCTAGTGTTTCTGATGCAGTGTGAAATTGAGATGTTGTTTCATTTGAACAAAAATGGTTTATACCCTTAGTTGAAGGAGAGAAATCAATTATTATTTTTTATGGGAGAAATAGACAAAAATGCCTGATGTGCTGCTGCTGAAAGGGGTATATTTTTAAGAGAGATTAATTTTTGGGAAAGAAATGTTTTGGCTTTCTACTTTTCCATTTACAAAAAATGTAGGAGTTTTCCGAAGAAAGGAAGGAAGCAATCAATTTTAAAAAAATTAAATCTATACAAAGATGTGTAGATCATGCAAAGAAGTAGCTTTCAGACACAAACTGCAAGAAGAGCCCTTTTGAAACAGCTACTTTCATATAAACATTGAATTATACAAAAGAAAAATGCTTTGAAACAAATACACCAGTGAGAGTGACAGTGTTCTATGTAAGTAAAATTTCACCTCTTTAATTTACTATATTGCAGGTATGTTACGTCTCACAAATGAATTGAATATTATAATCGATATAGATTGGACTGATTCTCTTGCAAATTTAAGGAAAAAAGTTATTACACAGCTAGTGGCAATGTCTTTGTAGGATCATCACACTTATTAGTCGACCCCGTCAGTAACTGACTTCTTTTGTTATGTAATTTTTTTTTAGTGTAAAATATTGTATGTAATGAGGTTATCCTTGTAATTAGACATGTGGTCTGTTAGGATGAATAAATAAATAAAGTATAGCAATCCTGTGAATGATATCTGATTCAACTGTATAATGAATGTTTGGAATACAAACTGAACATAGAAAAGTGTTTTTTGTATAATTCAGTGTTCTTGTAAAAGTATTTGTTTCAAAAATATTTTTTGTTCATGTAATTCAATTTATTTTATATGAAAGTAGCTGTTGCGAGAGGTCTTTTCTTTCAGTTTGTGTCTGAAAGTTACTTCTTTCCATGATCTACACATCTCTGTACAGAGTTGATTTTTCTTTGGAAGATTCACACATTTTTTGTATAAAGATGGAGAAGTAGAAAGCCAAAACTTTTCTTTCCAACCAATACATGTTAAAAGTGTTATGGTTAAGTTTTTGAAATATATTAAATGTTGAATGTATTGAATAGTTCTTCACTAATCCAATTTCTTGGAGGCTGTGGTCTCCGATTTGCAAAGGATGTGGATGGCTGTTCAAATTCAGCAATTCTCATGGTAACACTCATTTGTATTGGTTGAAAAAGAGTATTGCTTGTTCATAAACTCATGGGGGAAGGTTTTGGTTGCAGTTTGTTTTGAGGTCTGAAAACATGGTGAGGCGTTTTTTTGAAAACATTGTGAGGCAGTAGAAAAGTAGGAAACTGTTGATGTTGGGGTCTAGGCTGGGAAATTATTTTGTCTTTGGAAAAAGTAATTTGGAGTGTTGGAATTGAAAGAATGGTTTTGGTTGTACATATTTGAAGTATTATTATTATTTGGAATATTCACAGACCTTAGTTGTATCGGTCTTCAATTTGGAACAGATTTTGCAATATTTCCATTTGAAAAATTTTGAAATTTTCTTCTTGTATTACGTATTGCAGTGCTTCATTAAGTGAATTGGGTTTCATACATCTTAATGTAGTGCTCGAGGGTTCATTAGAAAAGTTGCAACTATGATAAATGTTTCTCCTGGGACTGTAATCAAAATACTTCTGTACCGATAACTATGGAGCTTTATTTCATATCAGTTCAAAACTTTTCGGTTCATATCATTTCAGTACTTCCGAACAAAATGAAACTATTATTGGGATCTATATTAATACCATAGAACCCAAAACAAATATTTTAAAATTTTTGTTTGTCTGTGAGTTTTTGTTCGATTATCTAAATAGAGTTTTGGGTATATAAGATTGCATTGAAAGTCATTGTGGTATGAAATTCAATGGAAAATAAGTTTTGCATATTTAAAAATTATATTTAGAAAAAGTTACATTCATGGTTACACAAAGCAATATTTCAATGGATAGTGAATTTCTGGTTTTCAAAAACTCCATTTTTGAGAGGCACAATTCATTCTCCACTTGTTCCCTTGGTTTATCTGTTAAGTTCTTGATTTTCAACCAAACTGATAGCTCCTTGATTATCGGCTAACAATGCTATTGATTCTTCGATTAAAATTTCAAGTTCTTTTGGAACCAGTTATGGATTTTCTATCAGTATTCTTGGCAAAATCCGCATCAGAAAATAGTTTCGAATACATTTTTTCTGTTCCACATTTAATACCAATATCCTGACCCCCTTTCAAATATCTAAATATTTGTTTCAAACCAACCCAGTATATTTTATTTAGCTTTGACAAGAATGTACTCACTTTGCTTCCTGCATACATAATGTCTGGGGTCACAATTGAAAAAAACATTAGATCCTACTGATTCTCTATATGGTATAGATTCCATCACTCTTTCCTTACTGAGAGTTCTCTCATTTCTAAAACTACATTTTGATCTGCCGGTGTTGCATTGGAATTACAATTGAGCATATAAAATTTTCGCAGAACCCTTGAAAAGCTCTGTAGCTTTCCTAAATTTTGTATAGTTTTCCGTTTCGGTATATTTCAATTCCATTTCCGGTGCTTATTTTGAATTGTGATGCAAATTTCTCCAATACCATGTCAATGATCTCGACTTCGATAAAATCAGACCCTTGACTATTTAAATATCAATATACAAGGTGGGTCAGTGAAAACGAAACAAGGTTAATTTCTCATAATTTGCTGGGACCCGTCGATTTTTATTTCGATGGGAAAACTTTTTGATCGGGGATCAAGTGATACCTTATTTGGAAAGTCTTCAATTTCTCGTTTCTATAAATTGAAAGCTGTATATTATAGGAGATTAATTTTTGGAAGATTCCCACATTTCTCTATATAAAAATGAAGAAGTAAAAAGCCAAAACCTTTCAACCCCAAAAACAATTTCTACTTTTTGGATTTTGATGCAGCGGCATTGAAAAAAAAACCTTTTGAATTCAATAACAAAATAGCATTAGGAAAATTAAAAGGTGTTACTTGTGGCATAGAATAAATCGAAAACAAGTATTGTTCCTAAACACCAGAACTGCAACACTCTTCTCGAGGTGCGGGTCATCAACCAGGTTGGCGTCTTCAGGAGATAAAGTAGGGTATAGTTGGCTTTTATTGAATTTTTCACCTCAAAACATAATAAATTTCAAAATTTGCCTACTGTCTTACTTACAAAATTTTTACTTTAACGTGCATTCAAAATGTTGGCCTTTAGAACATTTCAGGCGTAATGTTGCGCCAGTTATCAATAATCAGTTGACACAATAATCTAGAGATGCTGGTTGAGTTTTACAGATTTTCGTCTTTCAAGAACCCGGCAAAAACTTCTAACGGATCCAAGGGTAACCTTGTGGGCCACTCCACTGATCCTCTACGTCCGATCCACCTATCAGGAATTCTTTCATTTTAATACTCATTAACATCAAGGATCTAGTGATGAGGTTTCCAGAAGGAGCCTAAAATGAGCCCAGAATTCTAAATATATTTCTGTTTCATCCGTAGTTGAAGAATATTTTCGAAAAATTATTTCCGCCTCCACCACATGTGCCCGGTTAGGCACCCCAAAATTCAATTCAATTCATTATGCTAATTTATAGTTAACACTTTGTATCTATTCATTGTATAGAATACTTTTACATACATATTTTTTTAGTTTAGTCATAGTTTAGAATTTGGCAATATCACACACAAGGAATATTTTTTCGAAAATGTTGCTTCTGTCATGCCTACCCAATCTCTCTTATATACATATGATCAGTATGGTAAATAAACATTATTATTATAATAATCGAGGAGCAAATAGTTTTTTAATAGCGTAATGTAAATGAAAATTTCCAAAAAGTAAAGTATTTCCATTGATGGGTTCTGCCAGCTTAGTGGTGGAGCTAGTAGAACCCACTGATTGAAATAAATAACATATCGAAAGTCGGTGATGAGGGGACAGCTTTTATTGCATGTGTATATTGTAATCACCCAAATATTTAATAGGTAAGGTAATTTTTAAATTAAAATCTGACCTTTTGCCCACTGAAAAAGTAGAATGAAAAGAGAAAAGACACTATACTTTCGTTTATTGCTAGATTTTTCAATAATTTATCTGGGAAACTGCATCAAATGTCAACAAATGGGAAGCACTGAAAAGAGAAATCGATAACTTTTCAAATGAGGTATTGGTTGATTCCTCATGAAATGAAAATTGATGGGTCCGAGCAGATTTTTGAGACATTAGCCTTGTTTAATTTTCACTAGCTCACTCTGTATATATCTTTTCTCGATAATTTGAAAAAAGATTTTAAACATTTTTGACTTTCTTTCCAATCACACATGCTTTTGAGTAACTTAAAGAATAAAGAAAAATCACTGGTTTCATATCCTTCTGGTTGACATGTGTAAATGTCATCTTGATTTGTTTAGAGCCAATCTCTTATATCCCCATTGAATTTCTTAAATTCTTTGGACGGTAATTCAAATTTTCTCATACCTGTTATTCCGGACTCCCTACTAGATATTCTTTGCTGAAGTTCCTTCGTTTCCGACAACGCTGGCTGCTTTTTTGGATTGTTCATATTCATATTTCCATACCTTGAATATTTTCGCATATGTGTCACATAAATCCATCTCTGCTCCTATTTCTTCCGAGTCATTCGCATCCAAAAGAGGAATCGAAAATATTTCTGTCTTGTAAAGATTAATTTTTTTCTTGATTTTTTCAAAATCCTTCTGTCATTATTTGCTGCCACAGCTCATTTCCGAATTTTGAAAAAGCCTTACGAAATAAGGTATCAAAATGAAGTTCATTTGGTGCTTGCCTCTGATTTGAAACTCGTACATAAGATGGAGCAAAGTTAAATTGATTCAGTCTAGGAAAATAAGGGCTCTGATGATGATGCTCCAATGGTATCCATCTTCTCAATCTTTTCTTGAGATTTTCTTCCTCTATTATGTTCTGTATCCTATTTATCTGGCAAGATCTTTCCAGTTAGTCAGTTGGACTAATTCTGCATCTCCTCCTCTGATTTCAGTCACTGGGTGGTATTTATTAATAATTGCTCCACCAATAAGAAACTCCCTCAAATGATAAAGGTGATGGGTTGATATTGGGGTCGAAAAAAACTTAAAGATTGATTTCATGTGTCCATTGCGCGCTTCAATTATCCACCATGTCATGAGGCGAGAGGTATTAGCCTCTTCACTAGTAGGTGGTTGTCCATTTTGTACACTGTAGGGTATTTTATGTACAATACCTAATTCTTCCAGAAGAGCAGTGGCGTCTCTATAACCATGATCGACAACAAAAATATCGTCAACAAACCAGTTTCTTATCCCATTAATGTCTCGCTGAAAATAATTTTGCAAAGTTGACGCGTCGTTGTTTCTGGGGTCGGAGAAATATGGTCGTTGAATTGACAAAATATAACCGTTGGGAGCAACAATTAATGTTGGCTTCAATAAATTGTATTTTTTGTGTCTGCAGTAAGACTGAGGTAGTACTTTGAACTTCACAATAGGTCCTATTTATGTATGTAATGGCTTTACGCTGTTTAGGATTTGGATTATATAATATATTTGTGGATTGATTAACATGGCGTTGAATGTATTGTTCGCGAGTGATTGAACCGAAACCAATACTTTCTGGAATGAATCTTTGTGCAAGTGATCTTCTCACATTTGAAATTGCCATACTTGTGCCTTGCCGAGAAGGATATTTGAAAATGACGTTCAAAAAGTCGTCGGAGAGCCCCTATTTAAGTTTGCACAAAAAGCCAGGACATTTTTTGTGCAATTCTACTGGTACAGAATCGTAGTAGGTAGAGTTATTGCGGAACTGATCCTTATTCATTGGAATCATCGATTTGAATTCTTCATCTGTAAAACTCTCTTCATCCTGGTAATCCCATTGTGGAATGTTCTGGTACATTCCTAAGTTCTTGCAAGAAAGCCACCAAGTAATTTTTTTTTCATTCTACGTGATCGAAAATTAAACTGCATCCCAGGAAGAATTTGTGTCAGGAAAAAACCGTTCCATCCAAGTGATGTATGCAAGACCTTGGTATTATCTCTGATATAAATGTTTTTCAAAACAAAAACTTTGACTCGGCACTTCAGAGTTGAACGATTAAGATTGAGTCTAGCGTTACATACCACGTACGATTCGCTCAAAGTTTGTTTCAAAATATTCAGCTTGACAAACACGTCCAGTCGTCTTCCAAAGCAGTTATCTCTTCCATTACTGCCCTATTACAATTGAGGCACAGTCTTGTGAAGTTGTCAATGGGAATATCTGGTACTCCTGATTCTTCCCTTTGTCGAATTTGTCGATTCTCCCGTTTTTTCTCAGTATTCACCCCATCTAATTTTGCCATTCGTT
This sequence comes from Leptinotarsa undecemlineata, assembly GCA_015342065.1. Classification (NCBI taxonomy): domain Eukaryota; kingdom Metazoa; phylum Arthropoda; class Insecta; order Coleoptera; family Chrysomelidae; genus Leptinotarsa; species Leptinotarsa undecemlineata. Next base: position 2,626 of record WOGP01003785.1, on the reverse strand, counting down.
GTATATGGAAAATATTGTTGCATATGAAACAGTGTCTTGTATTTGAATAAAAGCCATCAGAGAGGTATGATATATCAAATGAACAGACAAACTTAAAAAAATTGTATTTACCATGTATACATTACATGAGTACTGACGTTACTAAAGATATGTCATCATGACAACCAATAGACAACAGGTAAATTGATTAGAAAAACATGATACCGGTTAAAATATTAGTTCAGTGGCGGATGAAGTAGATAAAGCTATGTGACAATATAGGAATGCGATTATGGAATGGTTGGTTCAGTTATATGATGAATAAAAATTAATGTAGGATTATGTCAAATACATTATTTCGTGAAGGAATGATAGGATGATTGAAAAAATGAGAAGAATGAAACATTGCTCATTTGTGACAGGTTCTAGTTTTCATTTTCTGACACGCTATTCTGCCGACTTTGAGCAGTTTTTCTCGAAGACTGTCCATTATTTTCCGTTGTGTCCATCGAGACATTCGATGAGGACGTTGAAAAGTACGTCTCAGCAATGTTATCTTCAATAAATCTTGCTGAAAGTTTTTTGTACATGTTTATAGTGTTGTGACTTGTAACCTTATCAATATTTTTTTTTGACTTCCATAATTTTTCAATATATCAGCCCCTATACCGTGGTAAACTCCATTTTTCTCCTTTATTTCTTTAGCAATATTTCTGAAATTAGAAACATTGATTATGCTCAGTACACGGCACTTTTTGATAGATTTGTAAAACAAATGCTACTTCCGATTTTTCCGGAAATGACATCAACAATCAATTTTCAAATGAGGCATCCTGTATATTATTACAAAATCGGTTAGGGAATTCAGCGATACCAGGTTTATTGAGGAAATCAACAAAAGTAATATCAATGGCAACAAAAGCAACGGATCTAGTTCCATACAATAATACAGTCTAGTTTTGAAAGCGTTCCTTACATTATTTAAAGTGTCCGGAATCAGAAATCGGCATTCCCGAACAATTCTCTGTCGCAGGTCTTCTAGATTTGTTGAATTCATTTAATAAGTAGTAAACGTTTTGGAATGGATGACACTGTTAGTTTTTTCTGCACTGGTAGTTTTTGTTGAATATAGTTGTCGCAAAACAAAAAGTAGATAGTTGGCCACTGTCACTTCTTCACGAATTATTACTCAGTTATCCTTGTTCATTGTGTTCCAACATGTCTTGCGGATGCATCAGCAGTGTGTGTCGTTCAAGTGGTAAATTCTTGTGGCGAGGGCTGGGTGAGGTGGGAGAGGAACCGGTCAGAGAGACTCGGTGATTGGAGTGTCAAGGAAGATGTAATCGTTATCGTTGAGTGCAATCACGAGCATAGCGAGGTGTGATGGGAGGAGGGTAGAGAGGCTGTAATAGTGATATCAAAGTCAGTTGCTACATACTTCAGGAACGCAAGTTTCATAGCGATAATTGCGTCCAAGACCAGTCAATTTTGATGTTACCTCAATATCACACTCCGTACATAGGGTAAACATTAGAGGATGTATAAAGGGTCAAAAAGGGGTTTAAGGGCGACGGTGTCGACCTTTGAGATTCAAAAATGAGTTCCAAGTCAATGATGTTGGCTTTCAAATTATAGGAGAAAATTCAGAAAAAGTGTTTCAAGGCCAGTGGTGGGGGTAATCCAGAACCGGCGTATGTAACTACTCTTTTATATGCTTATCCAAATATGGGCAAATTTTGTTGCGGCATATTTTCATTGCCATGGTTTGTCTGCTGTCATTTTCTTTTGATAATGAAAAATTACAACTCAAACGTTGTTTTTTATTTCGTTTACGACAAACAACAAACACAAGTTGAATGAATACGGTTTGCAGGCAAATTTTAAAAAATAACGAGAAAAATTATTCACTATATCAACCTTAGAGCTCCAGCCAGCCTTTCTGCAAAAGGTTTATCGGATCTGTAATAATGAACGACTTTGTCAATCTCGGTCCCACCATTAACTATTCGTCAAATCGAGAGCAAGTTTCACGAAAAGAAGTTAAAAGTGAACTTGAAATGGAATTGCTCAGTTAACAGCTTGATCTAAACACCAACTTTCATCAAACACTAACATTTTGAGTGGCCGGTAAAGCTATTATAGATTGTAACTGCAACAACGCAGACTTTTTTTTTAAATTTATTACGGAATCGGGAACTTAGGATATTTGCTTTGACGGTAGGTCCAGATCCATACACTTACACATTCCATATGCATACTAAATAAAATGTTGTCTCAACTTTTCACTGCTGAAGACGGTGTTATAACATGTGGCGTTTATTAAAATAAAATATTACGTATTTATCTATCAACAATATTCACAAATAGGCACAAACGTATTGACTGTATTCCATTTTTATGTCAACGGGATACCATATTTTGTAACTCTTCGCATCTTCAAAACAGAATATCCTACGATCGTTGTAATATGAGTATCAACTTTCAGATTTCCTATATCTGGTTGTCTGACAATAGCTCATAATGCTTTTTTCCTTTAACTGAACTGGTACATGCTCTGTTTATAATGTAGACGACGGTATTCACTACTTTAGATAATAATAAATATAATGTATTCGTCTGTGTTGTATACAATAGATGCATTTTGTTC
>WOGP01003784.1:0-14763 GCA_015342065.1 Leptinotarsa undecemlineata | reverse complement strand
TAACATCCACATGAAAGTTTTTTGTTAAGTATGTGATCGTTTAACTTCAACTTATTATCAATTAATAGCCCAAGAGATTTGTTGCATGGCGTGTTCTTATTCACATTCGAATTCGAAGCTAGAGGAATTTTATCAAGAAGCAATCAAAGGACAAAACTTTGGTTTTTGAGACATTGAAAGCTAATATATTTGCCATACACCTATCTGAGAGTTCGGAAATATCAGAGCAGATGGCATTATGTTGATCATTAGTGTTGGTTTTGTGCCATAATATTGTAGTTTCGTTGACAAATAAAGTAAATTTACCCTCTATGGTAGTCAAGTCGTTGATATAGAGTAGAAATAGGGTAGGTCCAAGTGCTGAGCCTGGTGGTGCAGCACATCCGTGTATTCTCCTTGAAGTTTGAGAGCTAAGGGTAAAGTTACGATACTACTACACTAATTTGAAATTCTGACGACAGTATAGTGTGCAGGAAAGCAAACGCATTTCGGTGGGGAGTGCAGGAAGGTGTTTCATGAACGTCAACACGGCTTTGTGCTTTTCTTTTCATCTTATTTCACACAGCTTTTTCAAACCATGTTTTCCTGGCTGGAGGTCATGATTTTTCCGCATCTCTTTTTCCAAAGCTGTAAATCTGGCAGCGAAGTAACAGCGAAGTAAAAACTTTACCAAGAAAGATATAACTCCCATCGCATTTCTAGTGCTACGTATACACCTAGCCAATTGATGTTTTATACCCCAAAATACCATCAAATTATATCTAGTGTACTTTCAATCCCCTAGGGAGGGACACGTACCCCTTTCTCACATAGTTTTTCGATAAATAGCAGCATGCCTCGAATATTTTTCACTTATACTGTGAAGTATAAATCCATATTCAACCCTATAACTGAACATATTCGATACAGCCATTGTCGCTTGCATGAATCCTATACAGTCGTTGTTTCTCATTCGTTTGGGTTCTTCTCGAGAAGCCGGAAAGATATATGGCAATGGAAATCTTTCCACGTGTCGCATGTGATAACATGTAAATAGACGTTTTGGTATGCACACCAAACAAGCAGTAAATTCTTTCTTCTACTGTGAAACTTCACCCTTAGCTATACATTTGCTTGTTGCAGGATTTCGCATTTTATGTATTTTGTTCTCCGTGATCCCTTCTCGAGAGAGCATATGAAGTCAGATATTTTAATCGGCTGAAGTGGGTGACACAAAAGATCAGATACTTGAAAAATTGTGAAATATTTGTCTAGAGATAGGAATATTTACAAATTCCTTCGACTTCATTAAAAAACTTGATGATTTAAAAATTCGAAACAAGGATAAACGGCATAATTTCGATGTGAATTTATTTCTCAACGTTGCGGTTGATAACACCCTAGAAATTGTCAAAACGGAATTAGAAAATGATGTTAATCTGAGAAATAAAACAAAATCAAGTGTGGAAGCTATCTTGGAGCTTCTGAAATTATGTACCGATGATCATTTTTCATAACCCAGATATTGAGTATGGAGTTCCGCAAGGAACGGTGCTAGGACCAGTTCTCTTCAACATATATGTTAACGATTTATTTTATATTCAAAGGTGTAGCAATATCATTTTTTTTTGTAGATGATACAATGATAGCTATTCACCCTCAACTCCCATTCAGTATCAATGAAACAAGAACACCTACATTCATTTCAAAACCTAGAGTTCATAACAGTAAACAGAGTTTGTTCAATATCAGCTGGAAATGTAGTAAAGTACCTAGGTGTGATGATTGATAGTCATCGGAGGTGGAAATTATACATAAATTTTATAATAAAAAAAAAATAGTATACTGTACAACAAGTGAGAAAAACGACATATTTCTCACGAGCGCAGAAGTTTGTTGGCACTAACCGAAGGCGAGTGTCGCAAATCAAGCGAGTGTGAAATATGTCATAGTCTCACGCATTGTACACTGTACTTTTTCTACGATTGCGTTGTTTTCAAGTATTTAAAATCAGAATACATATATAATAATACTTATATGTCATTAACTCATTTCAATATTTCATTTGAAATAGTAATTTTCAGTTATACTTGTACAATTTTGTAAAGTAATTCCTGGTAGGTCGTTTTGTTTCAACATGTTTTCGGTAATTGCAATATCAGCTGGGCTCGAAGTTGAAGTTGATGGGGAAACGTACTGAGCTTTCACAGCATTGTTGTGTTCTGGTTACAATGGCGCTGGGGACTGAATGGATTCTACAATACTTTTTGAAATTTTCATTTTCTTAGCTATGGAGCTGTCGATATAAGATTCAGCAATATTGCTGGGTTTCCAACCCCCATGACGTTTTAAAGTTGAAAGATCTGCCCCTGCATTAACTAAAATAGTCGCAGATGACCTTCAGAAACAGTGACCAGTATATAATTCAGGGTTCGGTAATTGCAAAAATTTTGCTATTTCTTTCACCATGGTGCCAAATTCATTCATATAAAAAAACGTGTTTCATTTGTACATGGTCGAAGTTTCACATATTTTTTGTAAATTTTGTAGAATTCTCCTGTAACTGTGACATTTCTAGGAACCTTGGTTTCAGTATCGGGTAATTTTATTGAAATCTTCTGTGTCATCAATTTTTTATTTTCAAAGTTCATCACAACGTAAATCCAAGAGCTGAAGCATCCTGAAATCGAAACAAAATATTCGTATTTCGATAACAATTTAAAAATTTTCAATTAATATCTTTATCAGCAAATACTCTTCATCAGGTGCAACTTTTAAAATTGTTGAATTTCGTCAGAAGTGAATGTTTTTAATTGTTTTGGAGCATATTTTTCAGATTTTCATTTTAAAAATGCACGTAGTTTCACGTATTTTGATATATCGCCGTTTTTAAAAATTAAACCACTCTTCAGCATAAAGTACTGATACCATGATGTTGATGATTTCAATCTCCTTAACAACTCTTCAAAATAAACAATGACAGTATTTTCTGAACAAGAATTCAGATTGGCTTTCATTTTCCAGTCCATAAAGTTTTTGTAAGCGATTTCATATTTTTCTCTTGACGTGCTTGGTAGCAAATTATTGCAAACATCTATTGCTTTCTGAACAATTTCTGGAGGTATATTTTCCAGCTCTAAATTTTCGTATTCCATTATATTCAATATTTAATAAATCTGAACTGTTTATACTATTACAATCAACAATAAAACTATTTTCGTTGGGTAAGTTGACAGCAACACTTATGCAGAACTTCGATTTTGTTGTTATGGAAGCGCCGACAATGGGCTACTTGGATATTGCACGCGAATCGTCGGCGTAGCGTTGTCAACATGGAGAACGTATCATATCAATTTGACATGTAACAATTCATGACTGACTTGGGTTATCGTGATAACAGTGAGAAATTATATCTCACTGTAATTGCGGATATTTCCCAGGGCTTGAGAAAATTTTCGTTTTGAACGTATGAGAGAAGTGGCGCATTGTATAGCATCCGTAGAATTAAGTACGTTTATAAACTTAGAAACTTATCTAAATATTTTAACACTTTGTCTCTTGCATTTCAGATGATACAGATATTTTTTAATATGTGATGAAATTTGCTGACAAACCAATTATTAAATAGTATTCCATTTGTAGATATTTTTTGAAGAAATCAGATGCATATAATATGGTCCATTTACATTATAATATTATTTTCCATTATTATTGTTATTATGTTCAGTCCTTAAAATTCAATAAGTTTGTTGAACATTATTTGTCACAGTACAAAAAGGTAGCTCTTTTATTTCGAGTATAAATATGTTTCGTGAGTGTTTAACTTGCTTCACAAAATTTAATATATATATTCTTTTTAGCGTCAAGATTTGAATGATGACCAAGATGAGGATGATGCCTGGGAACAGGATCAGCCAGATCCGGAGCCTGAACCACAAACTGATATGAAGCCAGTTTGGATTACAGATAGTAAAAACAACATCAAATATGCTATCACTCATGTAAATTACTCACAGGTATAGTCTTCAGCATTTTTTTTTAGATCTTTTAGTTTGTAAAACAATCAAGCTGATGTGATAGGTAGAATTGGAATCCCTGGCTTAAAATGATTCTATTAAAAACTATTCAAAAAACTGAATGTGTTGTGGGTGAAATTGCCGATAATAATTTAAAATATGATATGAAATGTTCTTAAAAATTGTTTTCCAGTTGTATTTGAAATCAATCCAATAGTTTTTTCACTATTTAACAAAAAATTTGTCTGATTTAGGTTTATATATATACAATCCTAATTAAATTATGGTGTTCTTGGATGGAAAGGTGTGACACAAAAATTTTGTATACTCGAGAAGTTTTTCAGAAACTTTTTTTGAAAAAAAGTGTCCTGATCTTTACGAAAAATTTGATGTACTATTACGGAAATTAATTCATCTTTTTAAAAATAAAACAAATATTTATTTCAAGAATCATATTCATTATACCCAAAATATTTAAAAAAAAACAAAACGAGAAGTTTGAAACTTAATGCATAAGTTTGAAAATGTCCTTATAGGACGAAACTGCAGTAACGTTAGTTACAAATGAAAGTGGTAAAAAACAGAAAGTTTCAATTCCCTTTTTTTCATTATGATTTCTCACCACGTAGCGGCTACATCCATCAATTTATTTGATTCACTGCCAGATGATAAACAACTTAAACAAAGACGGTATATGCACACTAAAAGTAAAAAATTGGTGACTCACACATGAAGTGCATATTATTCTTGATTCAATATTGAAAATTTTAGTACCTCGATTTTATTATTTGAATTAGTACCTATAACAAGTATTAGAAAAAATTAATATTCAATATAAATTTTGTTCCTTTGGAAATAATGGTAGTATTAACATTAGTTTACTACAAGTATTATACTTGTAGGGATTTTCACTTCAGGAAGTTTATACATTATTTTTTATTGATTATATTTTGAAAACACTTATATCATTATATATGTTAGATAGTATATTTGAGTTATTTCTTGTAATTTTTAATTTTTTGCTGAAAAAATTTTTAATAGTTGAAAAATATATTGAATTAAAATAAAATTCAATGAAACTTCTTCCATTCTCAATGAAATTTGTACCTGCAGAAAACAGATAATCATATAACTTTTTTATTATAGGAGGCTGCTACATCAACCCAATCTGCATCTTCAGATAGTTCTAGTAATGAAGAAAAAATGATGATAACGATTAGTACTTCAGAACCTGATGATCTTATAATAGCTGATCCTTTAGATAGCTGAGCACAAATGTACATAGTGACGACCTCTTAAGATTGTTTATCGAATTCAAATTTTATTTTATGTTTGACTATTTATTGTAAGTTAGGAGCATTTGTACTTAATGTTTGTACAGGAAGAAGGAAGAAATTATATACCTATTTTTATTATTAGTTTTGTTTGGCTCATTTTTTTACACACTATACTCTTGAAAATACTTCAGTTGAGCCCAATATAATTAAAAAAGAATCAAAATTAAAACGGGATTCAGCTGAAGAATTTTATACGAATTGTTTTTCAGCCTTGCAGTGAAAACAAAAAACATGCAAATTGCAAATTTAAGTTTGACGATCAATGGCTAAAATTGCCTTTGTAAGGAATATCTTCTGAGAGCCTCATTTATCTTCAATATTCATGAACTGTGTCTTCTATTGATTTCGTAGATGGGGACTTTGTAAGAGGATATTTCATTGCAGGATATTCTCAGATTCATATTTGTTTCAAAAAAACGTTTATGTCTGATTGCGTTTTTGTATTCTACATATTGATAATAATAATTGCTTTTATTGATAATTTATCTGGCAGAAACCCTTGGAATAATAAAAGAATATTGTTGAAAGGAAATTTAAGTACTAGGAAAATAATCATAAATAAGTCAGTAATGATAAACAAATTCTTCTCTTTCCGGTTATACAAGCCTTTATTCGGTTTATTATGCTGTGAATGGTTTTGGATGTTTCATATTCAATAACGTCTTGGTGAATAGAGTATATTCTTTACAAGACAGAATAACTTGATCAATAAAGACTCTCTTATCAAGGTGGAATCTTGTAAAATTATTTCTAGGGTTTTCCCTGCAGCTAAAAAAATACTATCTAAAGAATGAATCATTGAATCTTCAAGAGAAATTTGAGAACAGACTACGCATGACGTAACCGGGCATTGTGCATGAAAATATGCAAACAACAAAGAAGAAGACCCCATGAAATACCATCAAATGACCAGATGAATTCACAGAACAGGAGTGTTCGATTAGAGTATAAGTACTCGGCCTTTGAGAGACATTCAGTTTTGAATTAGACCAAGAAAAGTAAAATAGTGCGATTATGAAGTATAGTGTTTTTTCAGATGTAAATTGTGTGGTTGAATGAAGTTATTAGATTTGAATAAGCTTACCCATATATTAATTTATTAAAAACCCATGTGTAGTCGGAAGGAAACAAAAATTCGTGACAGTGGTGACTTTAACGTAATGAGTAGTGGTGCTGAAGAAAGAAATTGAATCAAATTCATTCTGGATAGTGAAAATCTATGTCAATAATTATGACACAATGAAGAGGTGTTCCCAAATATTGAAATTTGAAGGTAATGAAAGAACAAGATGAAAAGTAGAGATAGAGGGAAAAAGAAAATAGGAGGAGGAAGCTTAGGTGAAAAAAGAAGACCAAGAATATACCTAAAACGATTGCAGCAACTAGAAATGGTAACAAAAAAAAACTGAAATAACAAGAACGTAAAAGAAAAGAAGAACTGAAAGAATCGAGAATGATCGAGCATTTAAAGCAATAAAAAAATACAAATTAATGAGTGCCAACAAATCTTTCAGCAAGAAATACTCAAAAGAGTAAAAAAACAAGTTTGAATCACCCAGCAAAAAATATTGAAAGAAGTAAAATAAGTGCGAAAGGTTATATTAAAAAAAGCTTGAAATGAAGTGGAATTATTTTATAGGTTGAGTAGAAAGTGAGTTTAAAAAAGTCTCAAGCCCATTATGGAAAAAGTGGTTTGAAAATGTAGTGACTTGTCAACAAATTGGAAGATCAGCATCAGCATACTCACGTGGCTAGTAAACCGATACCTCTTAGGCAGAGACAAGCTACAAGCCGGTCATTGTGGGTATATACCATAGACAATTCGAGGCAGCAGCCAATGCAAGCACCTGGATGGAAAAGTAAGAAACCACTGCGAGATCAATGGAAATACTCCTATAACATTCATGAGAGAAGCCAAATATGGAGCAGACATCAACAACCGTAGGAGACCTTGCAGGAGTATGGGGCATATGTAGATGGTCTAATGAATCTGGACTACCTTGTAGCCCCAAAGCAGTTTCTACAAAGAACACAGAGATGTAGCAAGACTTGAGGTTAAGTAAACACCTAATGATATACAGAGTGTTTATTAAACATGCCGCAAAAATTTAAGGGGCTATTCTAAGGATATTTTGCCCTTCGATTATTTTTGATAGGACACTTTGTTTCGAAGATACGGAGCGAAAAAGAATTTCAATAACAATTTATTACCAAAAATTACATGTAATGTGTCTTAAAATATAAAAACTGTTGAAAATGAAAATATTCCAAATTGTCCCGTTACTTACATCAAAGGTATTTGAAATTTTTCGAGTAGGAGTGCCTGGATCTTCTTTTATCATGGACAGCACATTATCTCTACTTTTACTGTTCTTAGTATCATTGACCTTCCTGGTCCTTCATTTCGCTTCAATGCTCTTGTTTCACGAAGTCATTGATGTATACTTTTGAAGGTTTTTCTATTAGGCACATTACGATTAGGAATAAATCGTTCACTGTACAACCGCCTATCTTCCAAAAGATTGTCATCAACAAGTCCATAAATGCAATGCTTGTCAGCCATCTCTGCGTTACTTCATGATAGCGGACTTCACTAACAATACTTTAAATAATAAACACAGAAAATGCACGTCAAATAGACAAAGTCAATCAGTTTCAACCTATTTGACACATACAAATGATCACCTACGAGACATATACTATTCAAATTGAATGTCTGCAGCCGTTTGTAGTAATCGGAATGTTGTTGATAGGTACCAACGAAATTATTAGATTGGTAGGTTCAGTGTAGTACGCCAATCTTATATTTCGGTTACGTTAATAATTTTAAAATTGTTACTGTCCAAATTATTTTTCGCTCGGTATCTTCGAAACAAAGTGCCCTATCAAAAATCATTAAAGAACAAAATATCCTTTGAATAGTCCAAGGAATAATCCCTTAATTTTTGCCCCATGTTTCATAAACACCATGTATATGTAATTGAGAATGCTGCAATGGAATTCGAGGCTGCGAAAATTACTTCAGGAAGAATGAAAATATACTTGAGAAATAAACTTTCACGAAGAAGCATTGAAGAAGAAAATCAATATGTTCATACGAACCATCTGTATGTATTTGCATATTTGATATACTTGTACAAGATGATACATGGTGAAGTGGATGATCCCTGTCTTCTATCAAAGATCAATTTCAGTGTACCTGCTTATGAAACTAGATCGTTTTGCACATTTTATATTGATTCCGCAAGAACAAATTATTATCAAAATGCCCCGTTAAATGCTATGTGCAATGCCTATAATAATGTACAAAATGACTGTGATATCTTCTTCCAAAATCTTACTAGTTTAAGAAATAGGTTGTATGAAATTGTATAACTCTTGTTGAATATTTTTTTACATAACTTTTTTGTAATTTTGTTATATGTTAAAATCTATTCCTGATATTTACCTTTCCTACTCTGTAACTGGGCCATGGTCTGAAGAGTTTGTAAACTACTAAATAAATAAATAAAAAGTATCGTATTCTTCAGGAAGAGGCGTTGCAACAAATGTGGTAAGTTAGAACCTGCAAATGAACCACTGGAAACAAAACGATCAAGGCACGCATTACCAATGTCTCACATTTTTCGAAGAAGGCATCAAAATGAATAATGAGGGATAACATGATATTTCTACATCAAAACGAAGCAGTAGAAACATTTAAGAGACAGAAATATTGATGCACATTAGATCAAATCTACTGGATGTCTCTAGCCCTTAGTTTTAATTTGTTATGCAATCAACCATATACCTAAGCGTATTGCGGGTGGTCTGGAATGAACGAATCTGGAGTAAAGATATACGTTTTGTTGTGTATCAACCAGTAACGTCATGATATACAAAAAAACTGCCGCATCCCGTGCGCCAATGCTGTGGAATTTCAAATTTATAACCTTAAACTAAATGTAACTAATAACCTATAAATGGATGAAAATAATTTATATAAGTCCTTTAATGAATTGATTGAAGAAAATGAAGGTAAAGTTATTGAACTTCATGATGAATGTACAATCAAAATATGAGTTATTGCAGGATGGATTTTGACAAAAAATGAACATGGAAAAGTAAAAGTTTCTTCTTGTAAAGAAGACGAGACAAATATCTACGAGAAAACAAGAGGTATAATATATAATTCACATATGACCTTATGTAATACCTTTCATTCTGTTAATTCTAAGGCATTCTAAAATGATCGGCTGTTAATAATGAGTAATTGAATAACAAAAAAATCTTCTTGAAATAAGTGACGTTTCTGGAACAGTATCCGCCATTGTCTTCAAAATGTACTTTGAAAAACAGTGTGCTAAACACAGAGTTGGATATGAAACTTAATAAGTCTCTAGGTTGAAAACAATTTGAGCACTTCAACCCTTACCTCAGCGCCTTTTGATGATAACCTCTACCATAGTAGTAAATGAAACGTCAGGCATAACAACTTACAGATCACAGCCGAAAAACCCGGAAAATAGCTTTAACACAGTTATCTCTAGCCGTGAAAGTTTACACTCTTATGTGATATTTTATATTTCAATATTTTTTATATGTCATCACTTCAACTTTCAGTTTCAATTAACCACTCAATGAGATACAATTCTGCGGTTTTCTCAATAATGAACTCTTCAATTTTTAATGTTTTTTGTATTGCAGAAAAATCATTTTGATATCTTTGTGAAGCACTTTTTATTGAATATGAAATACTAATACAAATTTTTTTGTTTTTTTTCTTTCTATAAACTAGTTTACTACTACTAGTTTATACTTTCTTTACTAGTTTACTAGTTTTACTTTCATTTTTGTTTTTCAGATTGGATAGTTATCGGATTTAATAAAACAAGGATTGATTTGCTGCAACTTCCAAAACCTGAGTTAGGAAAAATTGTAAATTTATTTATTAGAGATTTGTTGAATTCAGAAAGAAAAAATGGATATTTTATATTTAAAAATGTCCCATATCTCGAAGTATTTATTTGTGGTACATTAGTTTCTTTTTATGTGAAAAACAATAAATATTATACAATAGGTAAGTCCATTCAAGATTGTAATGATTTTAATGTAACCATTTCTATAAAATGTATTTTTCAAGAAAAATATTTTGAGATGCTATCCAAAGATAGCATCTCAAACCTGTGGCGATTACTTCATTGATTTGATGGAACGTTCATATTTGTAGTAATAGTTGGCTGACAATGTTGAAAATAGTCATTACATATTTTTAGATTATATTAATAACAGTTGAATTGTTAGAAACATCAATTGTATTGTGACATGTGCGTTCATAAAATAAAAACTGTATAATTGAACAAACAATAGATACAAACATGCTTGGTTATCAAATCTCTATACTGAATTTGACCTCAAGTTGGTTTGAATACTGAAAAGTGATTCCCCATTCATTCTTACAGGAATGGTGAAATGCATTACGATTAAAAAATATAAGAAGTATTATAGAATCAATATATTCACTTCAATTATCATCACATGAACAAGATTCATTACTTTCTTTTTCTATTTGCAGGGTTAGTTCAGCTTCACACCATCTAAGATGATGAGAACTATTTCTTAATTTATTTCCTCTGTGTATAATTAACTTCTCAAATCACTATTCTATTAATAAATTGCAGAAAAAATGAGTTGAATTTATTGTTTCTGAACTAAGACTTCTTAAACACTTTTTGTTAAGTTTTAGACTCGTTATTATAAGTGGTATAATGAAATTTCCATTAAATTAACAAACACAAAAATATTCATTCCTAAATTATTGATCAATTTCAGTTGATGATGGAACGAGTTGTATAAAATGTATTATACCAAAAGATTATCTCTCAATACTCAAAGAAGACGAGGACTTGAATTCTTCGATTGAAAAAAGTGCAAGCAGTGTTACCATGAAAGCAGCAACCATGACAAACGTTTCTAAAACCTCTTTGAGAAACTTAGTTCCTGAATTCAGTGAACTAGAGCTGGGAAGTATAGTAAGTTTCACAATACCTTATGTATTTTATAACATATATTTTAAATTTCAGGTCAAAATTATTGGTACTATAGTTGAATATGATGGATATAGGTATATTTTCCCAAAGAAAATTGTAAAAGAACCGAAAGGGACAATTTTTCACTGCACCCACCTCGAGAATTTGATAGAGCAGTATACAGAAACATTCAATAAATAATTCTTAGTATTCAAATAAATTGAGAGAAATGAATGAAGTCAGATTCAAATGATTTGTGATGTGTGTTTCATTAGTTTCAAAAGTAAATAAGCGAACTGAATATTTTCCAGTCAATTTCAACAGGTGATGGTAATATTGTTATCTACCAAACTCTTATACACTGTCTCTCTAAGATAATGGGGACCAGCATGGGAACATTTTCAGAACTATTTCAAATGACATTTTAGAATAGAGAAAATTCTGACCAGAGGTATTCGAAAAGAAACGAAACTTGTAAATCTTGTATAAAAGGTAAAAGAAATACTTTGTCCAAGAAATACGTCAGTGAACAAAATTACAAAGGATAATGAGATAACAAATTTTAATAAAACACTTCACATGCACATGTAAGTATACCATTAATAAATTGGATTTGGAAAAGCTGAATACACTTATTTGAATGAATGTATCGAAGAGTTTTTTGTATTAAAGTGTATAATATTCAAAATTTTTGCAAAGCGCTTTTGACTTTCGTCATCATCAGTGCTCACTTGTCAGGCAACAGGAAGTATCAAAATAAGTACATGGCACATTTGTAATATTTGAATTATATAAAACAAAATTGGCTTATAGCCATACATTTTTGGATTGGGGCCATGTGGTTCAGTCAAAGTATTAAATGAAGAAGGACCGTTAATAAACTAAAATTTAAAATTGACTGTTAAAAGATTCATCTATAGTATAAGGCTCTAGATTACGTAAAAATTCGTTCACAGAGAGTTAAAACATTTAATTGCACTGTAAACAGTACTTCTTTCATATAGAGATTTCTTATGTATCGGATATAAAAAAATCATTCCTTAATCTGGTTTCATACTTATGTGTTTTATGATGCTTTTGTATGATATGATATGTATTGGAATATCATCAATTCCACAGCTCTTTTTGTATACCATATTTTTTAAAATTGGTATTAACTCGTTTTCTGTGACTGGACTCAAAAACAAAGTGTGATTTTTGAAGGCTATCGATGTCTCAAAACCGCTCACTTTACCGATATTATTTTGTATTGACAAAATTTTGACAGTAGAATTTGCAAAATGATTTTTAAAACTATTAGCCATTTCTACCGGATTTTCAGTATCTATCTGATTACAATGCTGTGAATCCGTTTCTTCTTTAATTATCTGCCAAATCATTTTGGTTTTGTTGTCTGATTGTACAATTCTCTTCCTATATGATCTTTCTTGGCATTCTCCAGAAGATTATTATAGTTGATCTTAAGATCCTTGTAAATTACTTATACTGATGATCAATGTGAGATATTGATTCATAGAGAACTAGTTTATTTTTGATGTGGCTAATCTCAGGTGACATGAAAAATTTACTCATAGTCAACTTCTTCTTATTATATAATTTTGGAAAATATAGATTAAAATAATAGTTGAAAGTGTTACTGAAGGATGAGAATGCTTCATTTCGGTTTTCCATATTGTAAAGATTTGACCAATCCTCAGTAGATAATTTCATACGAAATTCCAGAATTGATTCTGGATTATAGTATTGTGCCTGGATTCTAGAAGTGAGACGAGTCTAATTCACTATAATACAAAGCAAGAGCTGTCGAGAATGATAAGAAATACTGGTTTGAATGAATATTCCTTTTTTAAATCCATCAAAACTTGTTATAATATTATCTAAGCATGAACTAGAATGAGAAGGTACGCTTGTTGGTTCCGTAATAGTTATAGTAGCATTGTAGCTGGCCAGCAGATCTCTGAAATCTCTTCTTTTTTGACATTCAAATCACCTGCAATAAAATATACACAGTGTTTTTCATGTAATATATCTATCGTATGTTGAAATTTAGATAAAATTCTTATATCACTTAATGGTGATCTGTATACACAGATTATGTTAAATTTTTTGTCACCTGGTGTTTTGGAAGCTGCGCTGGAGCATTCAAAAGCAAAATTTTCTGAGAGAGTGTTAATTTCGTCAATGTGACTGCCGGAGATGTTCATTGCATAAACTGCTGAACCTCCATGTTTGCCTTCCTCTCTGCAATGGCTTGATATTAGATTGAAATCATCAACAGTGTAGTATTTTATAGTATCCCATGTTTGCCAGTGCTCTGTTATGCATAAAACAGGGCAATTGAAATTTTCTATGGCTTCTTGGAGCATATTCACAGTTTCCTAGGAACTGTACATTGTGGTACATTAGAAAATTTTTCATATCATTTGGAACTTGTTTATTTGATTCTTTTCTAAAAAAATACTCTGCTTGGTTTGCGTTACTTATGCGAGTTTCCATAGTTTCAAGGAGATGTCTTCCTCTTCAAAATATGTTTTCATTGCCACTTTTGAAGCCGAACAAAGTGGCATCGATTTGACGTTTTGTCTCCTGAAAACCATCACCAATCTTCCTTTTCTATGGGCGGGAAAAAAGAATCACCCTTTATAAGTTAGCCTTTTAAGCAACACCCATTCGAAATTTTCCCGATTTTAAAATGTCATTTAAATAAGGACTAAAATGGGCAACTATTTCCTAATTTAGCGCACTATTTCTCCAGTTTCTGATTTTCCCCTAGTGGCTCTTTTGTATACAAAATTGTACAGTAAATTTTTAGTGAAATCAAGGAATATTTGAACATAATTGGCAACTCCAAAATATAACTTGAGAACACACATGGTATTCATTTGATTTTCCAGTGAAAAAAAAATTGATAATTACAATCAATTATCAATGATAATCATATTACTTTATTTTCAAATTGTTGTTTCTATTGAATTGTTTTCTTACTGTGATATTTTACCTTTAGATGATATTTTTGATATATTCATAGAATAGCGATCAATGTGAAATAATTGATTTATTGTGAAATAAAGTATTTTTGTACAATTGTTTCTGGTGTTTTTTTCTGTTAAAAGTATCTTTAGTTGATTGTGTTTCATCTTTATACAAATACTCCTATATTTGAAAAAAGCTAGACAAGAATAGCTCCCTCTGACTAAGATGTGTTCAATTTTCATTTCAATCACATCATTCAAAAAATAAAAAATGGTTAACCTTTTGTCCACAAGTCAAATCTCAGTTTTCTAAAAATAAAATAAAAATCAGGAGTATTCAAGTATATTGTTGGGGAATTGGCGCGGTGGTAGTGCGCCCGACTCACGATCAGAAGATCGTGGGTTCGATTCCTACCTCGACCAGATATTTTTCTCGAGAGAATTTATCTGG
>WOGP01003783.1:0-14767 GCA_015342065.1 Leptinotarsa undecemlineata | reverse complement strand
AGATACGAAAGGGTGGACTGGGTTTTATCAGGATTTTTTTACTTCATTATTCTAATGATTTATTCTTCCAACCATAATATTTATGGTCCGCTGAAAGTATTGTGAGATAAGAACACTTTATTTGTTATTGAAAAATTTATAACCAAAGAAGGCAACGTTGCATTTTCAGCTTTGAGTTGAAAATATTAAAAAGAAATTTTCATACTTGGTTTTAATGCTAAATTTATAAGTGAAACGTGTCGACAAATAATAATTTGATTTTGGTAGGGAAAAGGTTTTCGATAGTTCCTGAGTGACTTCAAAAACTCTGCTGAACTTTAAGCTTGCAAAGAAAGGTTCTCCATAGGGTATCATTTGATAGAATTATACTTCAAAAGTACTCAAGTGGAAATTTTAGAAACTAGTGATCAACTTTTAAAATAATGCCCATACCTTTTATTTGAGTTTCAGTTTCAGTCAAGGATAAACCAATGAATAAAAATTAAAATCAATCAATTTATATCATAATATTTTTTTCGCATTTGCATTATTTTATTGTTTCCTTACTTCACATACTGTTGATTTTTCTAACTGGCTAAGAACTTAAGGAAAAATGACGTATAATATGTACTATTTTTGGAAGACTTCAAAAACATAAATCACCAATCACTTATGAACATTTTTAAAAATACCTAGGAACTGAGAACTATTCTTTTTAAATATTCAATTGGAAGTTGAAAATTTATCATATTGATTCAGCAAAGTCTTCTTTGAAGATTCGTAAATTACTGCAATTTTTTGGGAATATCGGATCCTAAATATATTCCGGTGTCGGTGGCTGGAATGAAATGATATTTAAATTAAGTACATAGATACGTAACGGGTCTTCCAACAGGGACTTCAGAACTTTGATAATTGATAATGACCATCTTGTTGAAGCTTTATCTGTCAAATCAGTTGTCATTTATTCAGTCTGTTTTGTCAAATCACGATGAACGGTGATTTGACAAAACGTATAGATGATAAAATTGTTTTATCAAAATGGGTGTTCTGTTCGGACAACTTACCGCGCGCTTCGCCTATTTTATGGTCGCCATAATCGTTCTACCGAGAGGACTATTTGTAATGTAGTGGATAAATTTGAGACCACTGATTCAGTAATATCATCTGTTCGTCAGCAAAACGTAAGATCTGCCGAAAATATCGTCGATGTCTTTGAGAGTGTACATGAGAATCGAAGGCAGCCGATTTCGCATCGCTTACAAGAATTCGGTCTTTCACAGACCACAACTTGGTGAATTTGCGTCGTGACTTGGGTCTTCAACCGTACAAAATTCAATCCAGGAACTGAAAGTGAACAGCCATATACAACGACGTTTGTTCGCTGTATGGGCTTTTGGGCAATTGGCAACTAGCCCTAATTCACATCGAAAACCATTTCAAGCTATGAGGCCATTTCTGGGTGAATGGGTACGTGAACAAACAAAATTGTCGAATTTGAGACGATGCTAATCCACATGAGATCGAATACGTCCAATACATCTCGAAAAAGTCACTGTTTGGTGTGGGTTTTGAGCTGGCGCCGTCATCTGTCCATATTCCTTTGAGAACGACGTTGGCCAGGCCTTCACTGTCAACGGAGAACATTATAGGTCGATGATTACCAACTTCTTTCAGACTGAACTGGATGATCTGGACACCATCGACATGTGGTTTCAACAGGACAACGCCATGTGCCATACAGCTTATACCATATTGGATATTATGCCCGAGCAATTTGAGGGCATGGTCATTTCACGTGGAGGTGATGTGAATTGGCCACTGAGATCGTGCAATTTGATCCCGTTAGACTTTTTTGGAGAGTGTATGCGATTAGGCCAAACACCACAGCAGTCCTCAAAGCCAACATAGTCACTGATGCCACTGATAAAATTTATCCTGCTTCATGCGCCAGAGTCGTGGAAAATTGAACGTTTCGGATGCCATCCACCCAGAGAAGCTGTGGCGGACATTCAAGGATGTTATATTCCACACATAATGGCATGAATAGGTCGTTCAAATGAATAAAAAAATTCGATGATGTCATACACACTTTGTTTAATTCAAATTCAAAAATAGAAAGCTCTTAATGAAAGACTAGTTATAGCTACTATTATACTGAAGAGAATTTGTTGATCACGTTCTTTTGCCGAAGAAGCTACGACCCTTCCATGATTATATTTTTTGCCTTTCTTGAGTTTTTCTCCATGTTGGCGGGAATTCGGTCAAAATGTTGAAGAAAACCAATTTCTAAAATGGCGACGTTTCGAAACCTTATTGTTTCGAAACGTTGTTATAACTAACTTTGGAAAATAAATTGATAGATGTAGCCGTTACTACGTGGTAGGAGATCATAATGAAAAGAGAAATGAAATTTTATATGTTCTATACCACTTTTAATTGAAACTAACGTTACTGCAGTTTCGTCCTTGGTATAAAACATAGAAATTTTCATTTCTCTTTCAAGTTTGGAAAAATTAACCGACTGCTTTTTCCAAATACAATTCTCATTTCTTTCATGGGCTTTTTTTTATAATTATAAAGAACGATTTACAGACAGTTCAGATTGTTAATCCCTTCGTGTCTGTGTCAACGTCTTTCAGGAACCTGTTTACGTGTTTATATTTTATCTCGAAATTATTCACTTCACCCTTCAATTTGGAAAGCCGCCTTAAATGCAAGTGCTCATCAATGTTGTTTTGTTGTAAAGTGTTCGAAACGTTTATTATTTTTTAACGATTGATATATTACATAATTTATTTTGGTTCTAACATAACTGCTTTGTAAATTTCCATCTTAATATGTATGTCTTGTTCTTATACTTCAGAGTCCTGAAGATTAAACAATGAAGTTTCGGAACGTCGACATTTTAGAAATTGGTTTTCTTCAACATTTTGACCAAATTCCCGCCAACTTGACAATCAAAATCATATTCAACGGTCGTCATCCTATCCAAATATACAGTTTTTCTCCAAGGTTTATGATTGAATGCATTTTTGAAATCCAGTTCCTCCAGAGAATCATATATGATTTTGTGCAGCAATAAAAATAAAATTGAAGCGAAATATTTGACATAATGAGTACGTTTAGGTATTGAATACACTTTTGTTCATACTTTTGATTAATAGGTATGAATGCATTCATCTTATTATTACTTTGAGTCAAATGAAATGTTTTCACAACCAAATGATCTTCGCAATAGAAACAAGTTAATTAATGATATTCTTAATCCGTATAGCCATTCGCAAGTCTCTGTTAACTTTTTAGTTTTTGGTAACAGTCACAAACAATTTGTTTGACGCATTTCGGGTAGAATAAGTATATGTAAATACAACATAGGCAGGTGAATATAAACAACCAAAAATTAATCGAACTTTCATACCTCTTACATATAACATCTTCATAGCTGGCTCAACATGTTTGGTAACGTCACGCTTCTTTCACTGAAACTCTTCTATTAGGCTGTGTATTGAAGCTTTGAATTTCCTAAGAGGAGTTTTTCCAACAATCTTCAGATTTTATTCCAATTTTGAGTTTGAAATTAGAAAAAGTGAATATGAACCTATTCACTATCAAGATGAAAGTGGTTCAATAAAACTCTCTGTATCTAATTAGCTTGAGCTAGTGCATTGACACTTCTACATAACGACTCCATAGGAATGAGTTAGTGTCGGTTTCTTTGTCCAAAATTCGCCCACACACCAGTCCACCGTATGATAGTAGGACAGCGGCGGTCCTGCCACCCACGGGGAGCATGCGCCGGCGGCCTTCAAGCATCCTCTTATCGGGCGGCAGTTAGCGGTGTAACGGGGTCGCAAGAACAACCCCCCGCGATATGTACGACGGGAGTGACACAACATAAGTGAATGCGAGGAGATGCTAGTCAGTTCTGACCTATGTCTGTCAGGAGTTTACATCGACGGGTGTCAGGACCCGGGGGATATGTGCAGCACTTCCACAATCAGTAAGTATACGGGGTACGCGTTATCGGTCCAGACGGGTTCTCTCATCTCCCGACAACGATTATGTAACGTAACAAAAGGTCTATTCGATTAACTGTGAAGAGGTCGCATTCAGGGAACTGAAGGAGTTGAAATCTGAATCACAATCCTTCTAGAGCCATTTCAGAAGACATAAACCCTAGAAAACTATCCTCGTCCTGGTTCGAATAACAAGATCATTACATTTTTTAATCACCATTTGATACCTAAATATTCCCAGGAATATTTTTTGAAGAGGCATAACTTCTGAGAGTATTATCTATAAAACGCATCGTGACAATTGACACTTTGAATCTATCGATTCGAGGGCTAGATAATGTCATTGATTTTAATGTCGTATACAAAAAATATTCACCTTATAATATCTTCGCTTTGTGGCAAGGAGCGTGAGAACCAAATCTCCGAACTCGATATCGATTCGTTCAACAGAGAGATTCATCTGTCAGATTTCTAACAACGTGGTTTTCTCAGACTAACAGGAGTTCATAAGATTCTCAGCTGCTAGAAACGAGCAATCGATATTTCCATTGTCTGCTTTTGGGAGATTTCATATATCCGAATTAATGGTCTGGAAGTTGTTTTGATATGTAGGTGGATCACGATTAATTCCAGACCTTGGCATGCAAATATGTAGGACGGAGGAAGCGATCTGATTGATAGGGTTATGGATGTAGGTGGCCCTAATGGCTTTGTATTTATTTGAAGACTGACCTTGGATACCTTTGTAAATAGGTCATCTACAATAAAGGAAGCTCGAAAATGTTTCGTATTTTTATAGAGGATGTTTTAGGATTTTCTCTTTACTTCAATATTTATCAATATCATTAGGAAAATAAGTGAAGGATTATAAATCTCATTAATGGATTGGACTATGAAAACTGAATTGGAATAGTTTATGATAGGTATTATATTGGGTGACAAAACATTATGGAGATCATATGGAATTTGAGAGGCAATGACAAAAGTTGGTTACCGAAGTTCAATGACAATATTGCAATATTACAACTGAATTTTATGGAATGAATTTTTCACTTTATTTGAAATGAGACACAATAAGTCTTTCAGCAAAACCTATATCAATTTATATCAATTCCAAAAGTTTCGAAACACAAATCAAATTTGTGTTTATGATTGCGATATAACCATACAACTCTACATTATTCTACGAAAAATAAAAAATTATTTGAAATTCAAAACATGTCTCAATAATTAATCTTTTTTCCTGAAAATTGCAATGCTTTGAAAAACTAACGGAACCAATAGTACTAATGTTTTATATTATGTGAAAATTCACAACCATGTATGAATAACGAAACTTCAATTTTTCCTGACATAACTATGGTTTTTGTTCTTATTTGTTATCAAAAATTACGAAGGATGATCATTTTTCCATATCCTCCTTTGTATCCTGTTTTGTGACAGCAGTAAGCTGCAGAATGATTATCATATTTATTATTGAAAAAATATCAATTTAAGTACATTTTTAACTCAACTCTGAATTTATACTCGAAACGGAAATTGATTCACACATTTAGATTATAATTTTCAAACTGCAAAGTTTTGCATACTGTACTTATTATTGAGACGAATATATTTTATGTGACGCAAAAAAATTGAAATCACCATTGTTAGACAGAGCCATCAAAAATGAGCTGACAGGAAATAAGTGACTATTAATGTTGAGTTGATTTCTATCAAAATAATATACTGAACATTTCGTAAAGAAACGGATGTTGACTTCCATACGTTTTTGTGAGAACTGCTGGTAATAAACGAATATTTTTCATATGAAATTTGTAGACGACAAAAAATCTACAAAAATTGCAATGCAAATCCTAAACTAGAACACGGGTGTCTGTAAACCCCTTCACCAAGATGATGAATCTGGATGATTCAACTTCACCTTCTACCAATGGTGAGATTATTTCATTCGCAATGCAGATGTTTAATTAAGATAATATCCTTGATGAACTATTCACCTGAAACAGTTACTAAGAAAAAGTTTCACATAACGCCTGTCTGCCCCAATGAACATCTCTAAGGATTTGTGGAAAATCTTGGGACTTCGGTCCTAAACAAATATTTTGAATATATGTAATAATTGCCTGATCAATAATCACGTACGGATAAATGAACTTGTGGTAGAATCTTTTCGAAAAACTGCCCAGATCTCTGGTATACAGAAACAGGCTTGCCTGGTTATTCCTGGTACCATTACCGGCCATATAAATTATTCTAGACCTCTACATCTTTCCATTTCCACATCTTTCAGAGAAGGCCATATAAATTATTCTAGACCTCTACATCTTTCCATTTCCACATCTTTCAGAGAAGGTCATATTGACAGCAGATGAATGTTGGTTCACAGATGGATTGATATCACCTTCAGATTCTGGTGCAAAGATATACAGTCGCATTTAACTTCTCGGTTGGCAGTTAACTGCCCAAAAATACTTTCCTAGGTAATTAGACTCAAAAAATTTGTTTTAGTCAAGATTTCTCTTATTGGTCTGGAAGGTAACAGCTTGGATCCTGTCATTGATATCGCTTACGGCTATACCTAACAAACACTGATCACCTGGACTGCAAGGAGAGTACTAGGTTTCTGGTAGAATATACCAAGATTGGTCCACTCCAAGACAATTTATACGTTGTTTGAAGAATGATAACCAACAATTATTAGATCACAGCAGGGATGAACTACGTTGTTTAACAAACCTATTTATAGATCAATATTATCTGATTCATCATATGCAGATACTTTGATTGTTGAATAATAGTGTATGTCGTCTCTGTTGGGGTACTTATGAAACAGCAGAGTACATACTTTGTGCCAGCCCTGCTACCGATTCAGGTTTTCAGAATTTGGCAGAGTTTTACTCTTGCCAACTGACTTGAATCATCGCTCATCATAGAAACTTATGGGCTTCTTCGAACAACTGGAACAAGTTCGAGCACCTCGAACAGCTGCTATAGTTTGAATAGGTGCTAGCCACAATAAATCTTTACGGGTTACAGCAGAACGTCGAACAAATCTACTAATTTTGGAACTAATCCTAAAGGAACCTAAATTAACTCAAACCTAAATTAACTTAATCAGAGTATTTTTTTGCTCTTTTATTGAAAAAAAATATCTCATCAGTATTGCAGAATTTAACAAGTTAGAGAAGAAACATACCATTACAACAAATACGTGTATTGTACGACGTTTTCGAACGTGTTGTGTAAACTATATTTTTGGCAACCATGTAGAATAACAAATCAGTGAGACATATTTCTTTATTATATTCCTTTGTAGAACAATATTTCGAACATAGGTAGAGAATTTGAAAGTTTCAGATTGTTGTGCTAAATAAGCCAAAATTACATCTTCTGTTTTGAATTTCTTCATATTCATACATTTAGAGAACGAATAATAAACGTTTTTGTACCTGAACTTTGATTTTTCAGGCAATAATTGTACTGTAGCAGCTGGTGCTGATTGTAAATGCCGTACGGCAACTTTCAAACTCATTATCGCTGCTGATTTTCATAGTTTATCGCGATAATTGTGAGGAGAACCCATACAAAATTTCAAAAATCAAAATGTAAACTAATTTTATGTCAAATAGCAACTATGGTAATGACCAACTATACTTATCAAAACCGTACCTCCCAAGATTTCCATAATTACAATGACAACGATGTGATTTTTTCCGGTCTAGTCCGGAAAGTACGTATATACTTTTCCGGAGCAGGCCGAAAAAATGCTACTTACTGGAACTTCCCGGACGGTTGCCGAAAAAAATATTCTCCCGCTCTTAACAATGAAATTTCAGAAATGGTCTAGCTTCGAAAAATGTTAATAATTTCCAAAATGTGGAATTCGCATATTCCATATTTATTTTCAGAATTTCGTATAAGTGGTTAGCAGATGATTATATTTTTTTGAATGAGAAATTAAACTTTCTATGGTTCTACTACTTTTATTTGTAACTAACGTTCCGTTCGATGAAGACATTTTCCAATATTTACAACTACAGTTCCGTCCTATAAGAACATTTTCAAACAACTACAATTACAATTGTAATTGTTTGAAAATGCCCTTATAGGACGAAACTGCACTATTATTAGTAACAATTGTAATTGTTTTGAAAATGTCATAGGAAGAAATTGCATTAATATCAGTAACAAATATAAGTGGTAAAAAACATACAAATTTTTATTTCTCATTTTTCAAAATAATTATACCGTGAGTTTGCAAATTCCTGGAAACATTGAAAGAAGGAAACATATTTCAAAATGATAGCATCAGAACTGTAACATGTTCATGTTGCCAAGTTGCCATCTTTTGGGACATTCGAATGAAATTCAGCAGAGTAATTCTCAGTGACAATACAATAAATCGAGGTAATTTTTTCGACTACACCAAACTTTCATGATTATTGTTGGAAAGCTATGCTGAAAAGCATTTTTTTTTAATGAACATTTACATTTCATTCACTTGATTGCAAATTTTTTGTAAAGTTTTATTTATTATCTATTTCAAATTCTACGGTTTGCATAATATTTTTATTTTATTTGACACTCAATATACAAAAATTGTATTGCAAAATCGGACTAAGTACCGTTCGAATGTACTGTTTTGACTGAAGTTTAGAAACTTTTGCAATTATCGAATTTACAAATATCATATCTAGATTATAAAATTCCTGGCCTACATTACAAATTATTTCCTCCAAGACATGAAATTGATGAAGCAGTTGATAGTTACGCAGCGTATACATAGTTTAACATAATTCGACTGGGCCGGAGCTGTGTTGTTTGGATTGTGATGGTAAATTTTAATATTAAACGTATTCAAAAAACACTTTATTATGAGATTTTCACCAAACAGTTTTACAAAAACGTAACACGCGTTTCACCATACAATGGCTTCTTCGGGCGTGTCTTCACTCATCAATCATGAATACGACGTGTTACATTTAGAAGAGAAAAGTTTGAGACTCAATCTTCTAGAATATTTAAAAATCAATAAAAATTAATTCGGGTCTTTTACTGGATGATCAATTAGAATTGAATAACTCCCCGTTACTAAATATTTTTTCAAATGTGGAAAGTGGGACATAACCTCAGGTAATTTAATTCATTACAAACTCAGGTAAAACTAAGGTAGGTACTTGAATATGGGTACTTCAAATTGTAAAATTAGGTATATTGAACATTGAATATGTAGAATAAAGTTAGTAAAGACACGCCCGAAGAACCATTGTATGTCGAAACACGTGTTGCGATTTTGTCAAACTGTTTAGTGAAAATCTAACAATGCAGTGTTTTTGAATAGGTTAGGTATGTATTTTCATTACGTATCGGCCAATTCCATCATCTAGAATGCTTGCTCTATATTCCAAATTGATTATTTTCTTCAATACATTAACATTTTGAGGCTGATCAACGTTTACAGATTATATACACTTGTTCGGTGCGATCCAAATAACATGAATAAATGTTCTTCCTATTTCACGTAACTCCTAAAACTTGGATTATGAATATGAAATTTCGAGTCTGTATTATTGTATCACTCTTGAAATAATGTGTGTTAAAATACAGGGTATTCCTAATTACCCCGGCACTATTACCAACTTCGTTATTATTGATGCTACGAATTCGGTTAAACAGGCAAACTAGTAGCATTTTCAATGGCCTTCTCTGCCGAATACAAAAAAAAATATTTTTTTAAATGTAACACTATATTTCACCATGCATTTTACTTTATTTGTAATAACAATGTCAACAACAATGTTCATATCACCTTTCTTTCTGAAGTTGAAAATGAGCGACTTTTGTGGAAATATCTATTCATTCCACTAGTACAAGAAGTTTCTTTGTTTTGGCAAATAAAACCTCATGATTGTCCAAAAACCTGATTTTGGTACTTACAAGAGTGACAATATTTTGTTACAGCAAAAAGAAAAAATTGCGCTGGGATTCAAACTCGTGAAAACCGTGATCATCATGTCGTACCACTTACTTTACACCACTGAGCTATTTGGTATTGATTTGCAAAACGGTAATTTCCATCCTAAAGCCATTTCACTAGCCGTATTTATTTTGTGAATCAAAAAATGTCTGCTATAATGATAACATTGAAGCCGTTTTTGTACAGAACAGAAAATACTGGAGCATCATGTTAATGCGGTTGAAAAAAAGTGTTTTTGATTCAATAAAACAGTATTATTATGAGTAATTAAGTTGTTTTGAAACTTTGTTCTGAAGAAACATAAGATTTCTCCTTATAAGTTAAGACCAGTGCAAACATTAGAACCTGGTGACCCTGAGAGACGAATGGGGTATTGTCGGTGGTTTTTGAATGAATGCAAAAACACTATATGGAGAGATGAGACTAATTTTTCAAATTGTGGACTGTATGGTAGAAATAATTTCCATTATTTGAGTAGATATAATCCATTTCTAGTCCATCTCCACAATACGCAAAGACGATTCAGTATTTATGTTTGCTCTAGTCTTTTTAGAGGCAAAATTATCGGTCCATTTTTCTACCATGGTTCTTTGAACGGATATCGTCACATTAATTTATCAACAAGGCTGTTGAAAGAGTTTTTCGATGTCCCCAATCTGGAGGCTGGAGAATGGATTACTACAAATTAGGTGTACAAAATGAAACATAATAATGTATATGAACTGAAAAATTATATTGAAACTATAAATAATAGAATTAATGGCCGAATTGTGTTGGAAGCAAGACGTAGTTTCAAGAGAAGGACCCAAATATGTGTTCAACAATAATGCGGTGTTTTTGAATATTTACTCGATATTTTATAGCTCTTTATTCGCCAACAAAAAAACATTTTTTTACTAGTGAAAGAAATACATATTTCCACATAAGTCGCTCATTTCCAACTTTGGGAAGAAAGGTGATATGATCTTTGTTATTGAGAATGTTATTACGAATCGAAATGCATAATGAAATAAACATAGGGTGCTACATTTGAAAAAATATCATTTTTTTGTGTTCGGTATCAAGAAGGCCATTGAAAATGCCACTAGTTTGCCCATTTAACCGTATTCGTAGCATCAATAATAAGGAAGTTGGTAATGGTGCCGACTTAATTTGGAACACCCGTTTAAAAAATATCATTTTATGAAATATTTTGATAAAAAGACTGTCATTTTTTTAGGCATCGAAAAGATCTTTAAAAATGCTACTAGTTTTCCTTTTGAACCAAATTCATAGCAGCAATAATAACGGAGTTGGCAATGGAGATAACTTAATTTGGAACACCCTGTATATCCCTCGTACACCATACTTAATCCATCAAAATGCGTGCAATCTCATAATTATGAAAGCCTTGCTTTTTAGAAAATACTCTCGTGCATAATTATCCAAGATAAAATCCCTCGACCTGTGATTCGTGATTCTACGCCTAAATCTTTTGCTTTATCAAAATTACGAAAATTATGAAATTGCACACATTTTATCTAATTAATCTTGATGCACTCGAGATATTACCTTGACATAAATTAGTTTCAGCAGAATTTTTAATTATTAACATGATAAGTTTCTGGGTTGAAATAATGGGTGAAACAAAAAACGCTGCTGAGGCTGATCAAGATGATCAGTTGCAGGATCAAGCTTCAACATCGACCTACGAATGAGATTTGTTTTCTGTCTTTTACTGTAGCTTTAACTGCAAGGTAACTAGATGAAACTAGAGCTTAGAACATTCCTAATTCAACACCAGACAACGCTGTTTAGACCAATCAAGGTATCATCAGTGACGCTAGACTGAATCACGAATTCATTCTCAAAGGACTAGCTTGAGAAAGTGAAGGCGATGACATATTACCTTTCGAAAACGTCATCTATGAATTCGGCAAAAAATCAATCCACGAACGGGTACCAAAGATAAACGAAGCCAAGCTTCGACATCGGCCTCTGAACGAGATATGTCTTTTGTTTTTCACTGCAAGGCAAATAAGTTGAAAATCATAGCCCAACAGTTTAACGCGCACTAGATTGGGACGGCGCGGATAGACGGTACATACTAGAATTTTCATGACAGGTCTATCATCTTTGCTAGAAAAATCTGAAACAAATATATTCAAAACATCCTGACGTGACGTTACTATGAATTTTTTTTTCATTTTTGTAGTGATTCCTTGCGGTCATTCCACTATTTTGGTTTGAACTCTACAATGTGCATCATTCGAAGTACTTCTCTGATATTCGTTATTTTCCTTTGATACTTTTGTGATTCATCTCAAAGTACCGGGAGAATGTGCAATCATCCTCGACCAAATCAAATCAGTCTGAAATCTGATTTGGTTTTGACTATTTCTTCTCCTTCCACTATCATCAGATAGTGATAATAATTTCTTCTTCAGTTCACCTAATTTTTATGTTACCTGAACACGGTCTTCACAAAGCTAGAAGTTTCACTTACCAACCGTCTATCCCCGTCGCATACCAACCAAACCAGTAAGCGCAGCGCAGCCTTCTAAAAAAGTTCTTAGCGAACAAAACGTTTATACCGTACAATCCGGACTTTGTCGCGCTTCGCTAAAATTGACGAATCTCTTTCAGCAGTTGATGTCGAAGCTTGGCTTTGCGAATGGCCGTCCTAAAGTATATGCACACTGCCACAGGACGGTACAATACAGGAACATGACGTGATGTCTATTTTCACTTTCTAGGGACTCTTTCACACGAGAGGCTACACATTTTTTGTCATATACGGGAGTGTTTATCACTCCTACCTACCGCCCATTCACACCGGGACCCTTTTTAGCTCTCTACCGTCGACACAAACCTCGACGACAGAAACGTCAACGATCAAGAATAGGAAGGATAGGGTTGCAAAATCTACGTTAAGCACCTTGCAAACTTCTATCCAACTTCTTACGACTCCATTTCGGTCTTTATAAATGTCGAGACTTTTATCCCGAAGAGCGGGTCGGTTGGAGACAGCACTGATTAACAGTTCCACATCGTTTTCTGCCATGATAAATAGTGTGAAGCGTCAACAAGGAAGAATCGTTTTCACTCCTAGTGTGGAAGCCCCCACTTATCCTTGTGCATTTTGAGGAGGAGACGTGGCTTCCTGGCTCGAGTTACAGGATACCTGAGAGCGTTCGTCTCCCGAGACGTGGCGGCTCCCGCTCTTTATCTGAAAGCTACATTGAACTCGTTGCATTCTGGTGCTGAGAGCCTTCCTCTGCTTCGGGAGCGAGAGAAGTGAACCTACACGTATAAAAAGGCGCTAAGGCAGGTAATGGACAGGCACATGCCAGATTTTTTTCACATTCCAGAACGGGAACAGGACGGGCCAGGCCAATACTGTGCTATCTCCGCTCGAAGGCCACGTCCCGTCATGTTCCCGCCCTGTGGCGTCCTGTCGCAGAGTGTGTAGACTTTTAGAGAACCTTGTTTCATCTTCGCTATTCGTGGATAGTATTTTGTTGATTCCATAGATATAGATGATGCCTTCGTGAAAAAAGATTTCAGGTTGTTGAGATATATTCTTCAATTCCACAGATATCCCAAATATAATAGGATCACAATGAATTGATTTGTTAGCATAATTAGTTGAAGATATACCTCACGACCATTGCGTATAGAAATGAATGACTGAACTGAATAAACCTGTGTTAAAACTGAGTCATAAAAGTTATTAGTGTCCATGTATATCAGATCCGGAGAAAAACTAGAATTTTTTTTCTTTTCGAGGATTCTTGTTTTTTTAATGAATTGTGTTCAAGACTTTTATCTATTCTGGCATACGGAAAGTCGGTATACTCACTTCTCGCACAGCAGTACGAGTAAACGAATTGAAGTAGTTATCCAGTCGAAAACCATTTGTGAAATATATCAAAAATCAAAATAGATCTAGCTGATTTCAAAAATTCAATCTCATTTCTACATCGTCTATTCAGTGGATTGATAATGAAGAAAACTGGCAAAATTAACTTCCTAATAAATTCTTGGAAAATTATTTCTAATTAAGAATTTTCATTTACCCACTTCAGCGATGAAGTTCACGAACTCTTCGTCATTGATAAATTAGATATCAAAATTAAAAATTGATTACATCCCAATCCCTCTAAATTGAAATAGTATATGAGCAAAGTGGAGAATTTTCGAGTTCTTGGAAAATATCATTACGATACTTTCCGATTTAATAAAGAAGGTGTGCTTCAGTATGCAACATTCAACTTTCTGCAACAAATTCGTGTGAGTAAGAAACAATTAAAAACAGGGTAAAGTTGGAAAACACTGGTGATATTTACTTTTTCACATGAATTAGAATTATATCTTGATATTATATAAAAATGTGAATAAAGTCATATTATTATTTTTGTGAAATTGCGAAATTTTTATTTTTGAAACGTATATCTTCTACAAGAGATTGTGGCCCACAGCAAGAAAAAAATGTATATATGTTCGGATGGGTTTCCGCGATCAGCAATTTGGTGTATCTACTGTATGTAGTTCGGGTTGAACCGCCCCTGTAGTTATCTGTTCTTCGACATTTCGATTTTTGATGTTAATTTTCCGTATTTCAAAATAATAAACTAATATACAGGGTGAATTACGTTCGAGTAATGACGTCACGGTTATTTTTTTTTAAATGGAACACCCTCATTTTGTCTCAATTTTCGGATTACTCTAGCTGAGCTGATTCCAAAAATGTATCACATGTTGATTCCAATTGGTTCAGGGTGGACAAAAATACAGTAGTTGTGTGTGT
>WOGP01003782.1:0-14768 GCA_015342065.1 Leptinotarsa undecemlineata | reverse complement strand
TGCAAATTGATTATTTCCTTCCTTTTTTGGAATATTCCCTTATATTTTTTTTGTATCAAGATGGAGTAGTAGAAAGCCAAAAACTTTCTTTTCCAAAAATTAATCACTCCTAAAAATATAACCCCTTCAATTCACCACGATAGATATTGGACTAAATCCGGCAGATATTTGAGCTAGTTTCCTCACAGAAAACATTCTTACAGATGCTTTTTGTCTATCCAGCGACTGGAATGATAGATGCTAGATTCAGTGATCACTATTTTGTTCATTCACAAGGTATTATCAAAGTTGAGGTATTCTCATTTTCCGTTTTCAAAGATGTAATGCGTAAAAACGTTTGTACGATTCGGTTGTTAGAAAAATGAACGTATATTCAAAATATTAGTCTTGTGAAAGCTGTTCAACTCATTTGAACTACATAAAAGTTGAAGTGATATTATTGAATTTATTATTTTCAGTTTCTTCCATTTCACAGATATCATATATTACTTTCTGATAATTTACGCAATTGAAAAAAGTCAAAAATAATGTCAGTTATCATTCTCTATCTATATCCTGTTTGGAAATGAACAATGCTTGTGGTTATTGACAAATTTTTTTTAAGACAGAAACAGACTTTGTAACAACAAAATGTCACTAAAAATCGCACATTTCCAAACTCTATGTAACTTCGATTTGTCTCGAGAATGCTTTTTGGTCACCAAGTAGAAAACGTTTCTCTGACCCTTCTTCAACTGTACACTCCTCCGACTTCAGGATTCTGATGAAATTAACTAACAAATAATAGATGCATATTTGAATTATTTAATAGCATTTTGGGGTGCATTCAGTTGTGCAATGTTATTTTTATAACGTGAAAGGGGCAGTTGGATGTATTGGCTAAGTGAAATGGATTCCTATAGACGAGGAGTGGTCAACCGGTCGATCGCGATCGACCGGTCCATCTCGACTATTAGTCCATTCCATCATGACGAGGCAAAAACTATAACTACTGAGAACAAACTGTGGAACGTAATTACCAACTGCTGCATAAAATAAATTTCTTGAAGAAAGGAGTGGTGATTATCAGCAATTGCCTGATTTAGCATTTTTAGCATATTTTACTGAAAAATTGGAACTACAAGGCAAACATAAAACATTTACAGAAATGATTGCAGCATTTCAAAGTAAAACAGCGTCTATGATGATTGACATCAAATAAAAAAAGTCAACATCAAGGATCATATGAATATTTTTGGAGTTTTTTCCCAACACCAAACCGTTATTTTAACACCTTGACATGTGTTTCGATCACGAAGTGATCATCTTCAAGTGAAAGATAAAACTAAATATACTTACAATGTTATCCTTATTTATACCATAAATACCTTTTCTAAGTACCGCCTCTTGAATTAATTTCACAATATTGTCTTATCTACCAGTCTTACAATGATTTCACAATGTGTCCATGTATGATAGTCAGGTAAATCTGTATTATATAAAAGTATCCTGTGCTGTTTATCACCAGATGGTACTAGTTGACCGTCTGCGAAATAATTGGTATGAGACTGTTCAGTTAGGTGTAAAACTCAAATTGCTATCGACAAGATATAAGGAGGGATATTATGTTAACCATTTCATGAAACTAGTGGCGGAGGCTAAACATCTACTCCCACGGTATACGGAAATATTATTAATTTAAACAATTGTAAGGGGTTTAATACAAAACATTTCATCAGTTTTAATCCAAATGAGTTACATTTTGATAACCAATTGATTCATTTGTTGCCCAATCACCTCTAGGGACCACGCCCTGATAAGGAGATATAGTCATCCGACCAGAAGCTGATCTTAGCTAGAGAAACTTTATTAGGAAAAGCTGCACGCAGAAATGCAAGATAAGGAACAGTGCGTAATCGCAATTTCAAAGTAGGAAATATGGTTTCATTAAGGACAAATACAACTTCTTCCACAGTAAATTTCGAAACAAAGATATTTTTATTACTTTTTGAGAGTCCATACAAAATAAAGAAAAAAGTTAGCAACTTTTCAACTGGACAGGATCGATACTCTCGAAGAACACGGAACTTTCCATGCTAGTCATCAAACTGAATACAACCTTCCTGATATCAATTGATGAATTGCACAAAGTGCTGTCGGAGTTCATGTTGTAGCATATAGAAGTATCTTGTGCTATTTATCACCAGATGGTACTAGTTGGCCGTCTGTGAAATAATTGTTTGCAATTCATCATTAGCGACTAAGGTTTTTGTTGTTTTCTTTTTATTTGATCTTTCGTTTTTTATTTTCAACCTCATTCTATGTATTTCAATGCCGGCAAACCAAGCTAACAGCCGTTTGGAATAAAATTTATTTTTGAATATTGCAGAGCAAATTTTTCTTTCTGGTGTTGGTAAGTGATATTTTTGTTCTTTAAAATGAATGTTATACTGGAATTAGTAATTGCTAGATTTTGGAGTCGTTACCGATAATAGTTAATAAAGTGAAGCATTCTGATAAACCTTCACTATTACTCAGAACCCACACACAAAATTATTCTTGTTACAAATCTATTGACGAAAATATTATTTCAACAAGCTACATGGTATATTATTAGGTATTGGTCCATCATCGTTATTCATAATATTATTATGTTTACTCATTTCTAAACTCTCTGTTAACTTGTCTAACTAACCTTAATGAACTAAAGTCTACGGAATGGTTCTGTTGCAGAATATGATGGGCGATTGCTGATTTTTCTGGAATTCCTTATTTTAGATGTGTCTAGTGTTCCTTATATCTTATTTTATTAGATCCTTTTGTCTGTCTATATTATTTTGCATCGCAGTACTTGCATTGAATTTCATAAATTCCAAGCATTTCCGAAAAGTCTGTTGATCAGTCCAAACATCCTCGTTGGCTGTTTTTATTGCGCTCGTCAATACGGACTTTCAACGGCTTCTTGGTTTCGCCGATATATGATTTGACGCATTCACAAGGTATCTGGCGAATGCAACTCTTGAAATTGCAGATCACGTTTCGTTGCTGGACTTTATTTCTGGTTCAACTAACTCAACAATATTTCGCATCCATTATTTTTTAAGATACACAAAATTTGTATCAATAATTTTTAAATTTCGTTTCATTTGTCATTCAATAGTTTTCGAATCAGTCAAAACCATTTCAGACAATATAATTCCAAACGTGTACCATAAAACATATGATGTTTTTATCGCTATTTACTTTGAAGCATATATTTGAGTTACAAAACTGTTCGTTAAAAAGATTTCTTTTTCCCTGAGACAATAAACACATCTCTCTTTTTCTCCCTCATTATTAACACCATTTGGTACCGATAGACATTAGACAGTGAAAAATCCTTATTTTCACGAAACTTCTGTAGTCTCCCGAGGAAATAACTCGCATCCCGTTCATCATAACTCACGAAGACTTTTTGTAATCTTAGATGCCGCCATTTATTCCTGTATTATCCCCGCCCTAGTGAATCGTAATGGGCTCGGATTTCCCTAATTATCTGAATGGATCGTGCTGGCGTAATTTATGTTCTGCCAGCACGGTAAAATACGCGCCTCGTTGTTCGACCAGTCCGAAACGTGATTTCAGGAAATCAGATCCGCTCCAGAATTATTCTTGGACGATATTTTATCTGGAAATGCCTTGAAGTTCGAGAAGTTTCGCGATTTGTTTGTGGCGGGGTTGATGGTGGAGTTTCCACTGGGTGTGGAAAATATGTGAGGAAAAAGTTTGTTTGAAAGTGTTTCACAGTGTTTTTTTTTGAATGTTTTAAGTTCGGACTTAATTGTCTTACTATCATATTTGAAAACTGGTTATTTCACAAAGTTTCGATTTTTTGATTCACTCCATTTTTTTTTCATTTCATCATTCACGTTTGTATAGGTACAGTCACATGACAAACACAAGACTACATGAATTATTTTACAATCACACGAATCAAGTTATACAATGGTTCCATTTGTAACCATATCTTTTTATATAATTCGTCCCCTATTACATCAACCCTCCTGTGGGGGCGGACACAACCCCTGTAATACCAAATGGAAAGAGCTGGTGAGTAATACCCCATTTCAAAGGTAGTGCAGCTAACTTTTTATAAATAGCATATACTCAACCTCTCTCATTAACAGTTCGTGAAAAAACTAGTGAACCTGCTAATATCCAACAAAATAATTCCATTGAATCTCCAATTTGGTAGCTCTTTCAATCCTGCTTTATTTCACAAGTTGAATACGTTATACATTTCCTATACATACATTTCCTAACTGGGCGGATTGGCTGTCCTTCTTCATCTTTGACTGCCTGAACCACTGTGCATGCTGGTTTTGGCGAATGTATTGGCTTGGCATATGGGGGTTGAGCAAACCGGCCATCGGATGTCTGCTTCCACGTAGCCCTGCTGGATACGGGAATGACAGAATCACTTGTGGTTCAGAATGGCATCCCAACGATAGCTTAATCCCAAGGTGTGTGTATCCGTGCCGTGTATCCTGTCTCTACGGAACCTTCGAGATACCGGACGTCTGTCGTCGTAGCATCGCTTTGTCACGGTAATGCGGGGCTCTGACGTGATTGACCTTCTTTCCCTAGCTACTGATGGGACTTTTATGGACAGAGAAAACTTAAAAATTCTTTCTGATGCTGAGTCTATAGAGGAGATGGATGTCGAGCTCACGACTCCAACTGACCTCTCTGTAAATATAGTTCAGGAGCGGGTCTAGACAGTAGATGGATGTCGAGTTTACGACTCCAACTGACCTCCCTGTAAACTTAGTTCAGGAGCGAGTCAACAGAGGAGATGGATTACCAGTTTACGACTCCAACTTTAAATTAGGCAGCACAAGTGTTACACACTTTCACTCCAGAACCCGCATTATGACACAACAAGTACGAGTGTCCAACGAAACAAAAAAGTTGACCTTGATTTTGACAGAAGAATTGAATTTTGTGAAACAGCAACAGATTTCATAAATGAAAACCAAAATATATCATCCAGTATTTTCTTCACTGATGAGTAAGTTTTTTCCAAATGCACAAAATAAACAAAATTGTTACTACCCTAACGATGAAAATCCACAATTTTTCTGGGAAGGCCATATACATTATCCTGGGAAACTCAACTTTTAAGCTGGTATATTTGAAAATATTATTAGTGGGTCTCATCATCATTGAGAAAAAATTAACTGTCGAACTCTACTTAAATATACTTGAAGGAATAATAGACCCTCCAATAACAACTTATTTAGAAAATCATATTGATTAGGCTTGTAACATAATTTTACAAAACGATTTTATTCACTTTCAATGGGATGGAGCTCCACCACACTATTTTTGCAGCTAGACATAGCCGAATGATAAGTTTCCTGACAGAATGATGAGAGCTGATCCTTTCCTCCGAATCTAATCCTTCTCCCAGAATCCCTTTCCGTTGCTCAGGAAACTTTTTCAACTCTCGAGAAGGTACAAGAAGAAAGTGAGTTACTTTAATACAACGTACCTTATCCCTGATTTCTTGTCTCATCTTTTCTCTTTCCTCTTCCATTTTCCTATGTTTCTCCTTCCTTCGTTCTTCAGCTTCACGGATGGCTTCCAGTCGCTCCCTTTCGGCTTCCTCCTCCTTCTCCTTATCGTCTCCATCGTCACCATCACCTCCTACCGCTCCTGCAAAAAAAAAGAAATTGGTTTATTTAGGTCTTAATATTTGTAAAATTAGTACAAAATTAATAATTACATAATATATTTTTTAATGAAAGTGGTTATCTATAGTAGATAACATATTTATAGGTCAAATTATCTAAAAGAATAATTCGTTCAGGCCATTCTCAACTAAGCCACACTGCAGGTTAATAGACTGTCACCTATTAGAAAACAACTACGCCCCTGGCTAATACCGTTCAATTATATCCGACAGGGATCAGTGCAGAATTCTTCACTGAAGTTATCCTTCACGACAGCTGTCCATTAACCTATAATGTAGGTGAGTTATGACTGACTTGAACGATTTGTTCATTCAGATAATTTGATTTACAGGCAGTCTCCAAGTATGCCCACTTTCTTTATGCAATATTTACAGGTTTTGAAGAGATTTCAATGTGGACAATACTAACTTATCAACCAGATGGAACCCAATTAGCATAATATGAGTCAATGCATGGTTTTTTTCAAAGAACATCTAGAATCTTCATTTATTCAAACACCGACTTACTACTTTATTAAAAATATACCAGGATTTGTTCAAAGAAACGCAAAACTCGTATTGTCCATCCAAATTTATTGTACCGTCTCGAAAAAAAATCCTCTATTATGTCATATATTGACTGAAAACGAGTGCCTAGAAGCGGTAATTTGAGTTTTGGAATAAAAAAATTGGCTGAACCCCTATCAGGTGGATACAATGGCTGATGGATGTGCATCTGTAGAGTAGGGAGGGTGAGTGTAGGCCCACAGCACTTAGTCCACAAGTGACTTATTGTACATCCTCCCGAGGAGTTGTACTCCTAGGTCAACGCCCAACCTGTCCTTTCCAGGAAGGTGGACAGGTCACTGGGAGACATTTTCTTCATATCGGCAGGTGTTGGCCATGACTCGCTAAAAAACACACTCTCCTATTGACAATAACTCCGGACACTCGCATAGGACATGCCTGACAAGTTCATCTTCCTTTTCATACATCCTGCATAGAGGTGTGTCCACTAGCCCCATATTATGGAGGTGTTTCCTTAATTGACAGTGGCCAGTCAGAAATCCTACTGTTGAGCGTAGATTTTTCCTGGTCACCGCCCGAAATTTCTTCGCCAGCTTCCCAGGGTCACCTAGAGTGATCCTGCATCTTTTGATTGCATTCCACCTCTTTAGGGATTGATCATGGGTGTGACGTTTGGCTAGTTCCACAATTGTCGAAGTCATCGGGCCGTAGGTGCCACTGGGTCCTAAAATTCTTAGTCCAGTCGCTTTTTTGGTTAAAGAGTCGGTAATGCGATTACCTTCACTCATGCCGTGCTCTTTAATCTATCTCAGGGTAATGTTATTATCTACCGAGGCTTTGACTAAATCTTGGTGGCACTCTAGTACCAGCCCTGAGGTAACACGATGTCTGTTCAAGGTTAATAGAGTTTGTCTGATATCAGTGCAGATTATTATGTTTTTGCCAGAAATTTATTTCCTGGTTATTTTTTTTTTGTGGCGATTGAGATATCAGCCAGTTCTGTTTGAACCACGCTGGTATATTTTCTCATTCTCTACTTAGGCTTTGTGATCTGGAATACACTCCACATCCTGAGCCTTCTTCGGTGGCTGTTTGATAAAATTTGTTGAGTTCATGGTCGGTCGGTAGCCAGGCGGTACGACCTGGGTGCTTTGTTCACTCACTCGAATTGACTGCCGTGTTGGTCGGTGGTTCAAGTCCTAGTCTGAACGATCACTTTTCACTTGCTATAATCCAACCCTTGTTGGACGTTAAAAGGTGAGCCCGCGTTATTCCTTAGCTTGCACAAGTTTCGACTTCTGAAGGTTGTCGTTAGTAAGGATGCGACAGGTGGTTAACAGAAAAAAACAGATTTTTTTTAAATAGATATTTGTTCACGGTGATAGCCCTGCGAGATGAGTCTTAATTATGGTGCAAAATCCATGAATTTGCTCTCTGAAACGTCGCAAAGTATTAAAATAATATTTTTTATGCATCGTCTGACCTTCTTAGAAATTTTCAGTGCAAAACACTCGAAAAGAACTGTTGACATCACTTTCACTTTTGATCGACACTGGCGAGTTTTCTTTGGTTTCCGTTCATTTGTAGTTGAGCCTGGTGTATTACATGCAAGGCGCCATTTCGAAGATTGTTGACTGGTTTGCATATCAAATTCAAATTCGTTAAACCATGTCTCATCACCAGTTACAATGCGATTCATGGATGTGGGGCAATAATTTACTCTCCTTCAGCGACCTTCACGCAATTGAGTGTTTGCAGAAAATTCAGGTAGTTTGGCACTAGTCGAGCGGAGGCTCATCTCCACCACATTTCGTCTACATGTGAATGCACTGTAATAGTCAAATACATGTGTTTTTGATGAAATCGAATCAGCGTAAGTCGTATGCAACATTTTTAGCGTTTCGCACACAAAATTACATTTGCAATACAATATTGAAGTCAACTTGATTAGAATCACAAAACACGTTTCAGGTTGAATAACAAATTGGGTAGTAGAAAAGAATATTTTGAAACAGTTACTCTGGTAAATGCCTGCCAGAAAAAAACAACTTTCTCGGCTGAAACCATGCTGGATATTGAAATATAACCTGCTAGTTACCTCATAGAGGTTAGTCCTGTGTCTTGTTCATCCAGCGGCAGGACCACGCTGAAATCAATCAAGTAGATTATCTACAGATTGGTTAGAGGTATTACCTCTCATAAGCATAGGAAAGATCCTACCTAAACAGCAATGTGACTGGGACTCGATTGATTTCAACGCGGCTCGACTGCATCTATGAAACCTTAGTCGTTTCAAAGTGGAGATAACAGTTGTTTTGTGGTTGATGGTCATTTTCTGCACTGAAAAAAATGTATAAACCTTGTGGAAAATGAGAAGAATCTACGAAAAGGAAACGTCACCATTTTATTTCAGATAACTACAGGAGCAATAGCAATATTCAACACACTAGTTTTAGTTTCAGCTCAGTTCCTCTTTTTTCTTCATTTACACGGTTTTCAACATTCATCTCCATTGAAAATTCATTGAATGTTTTATTTTTATTGTTTGCACATTATTGTCATTCACTCATTTATTGATTCGTATCCTTTCTGGTTATAATAGTAATTTATGTATCAAGCAAGTAAAATAGGCTTTTATGGACCGCAATGTGTGATAATTAACACGCCTAGGTCCATGAAAGCAAATTACGTCCGAAATACGTACATTTTATGCAAGACCGGTATATTTGATGTCATGTAGATAGATACCTCTTCATATCTAGAACACGATAGAAATACATTAAGGCTGCCGTGAGGATGTATATTCATATCATATCGGAAACAGAATAAATCAAGAAGTGATGTAATTAATGTTACAATGGCAACTCAGCCAATTTTTCGAAATGAGATTCTATAGGCTAGTAGCCATATTTGCTGTCAATTTTTGTGATCACAGAAATAAGTAAAGAAGCTGCGGATGCGAAATTGAGTTTATCGCCAAGTAAATCCAAGAAAATATACGACAAAGTATGTGAAGAATTCGTGAGGTGATGCAACGTGAATGATACAAAAAATGAGAACTACACAGAGAGTGTACTTTTTGCCTGTTTTCTGGGACAATCTAAATATTGTAAGCCCTCTTCTATGTGGTTGTATGCTGAAAGCTACTTCAAATGTACATGAAAATGGAGATATCAGGAGATACGTAATATTGATAGTTCTTTATGAGTTACCTTTGAGTGCAATAAATATATTGATAGTCTGATGATGGTGGTTGATGGATTCTCGACTCGTAATGTGCACTCCTGTATGATTAAGATATATGTTTCAAAAATTTTGCATTTAATGAAATCATCGGAATATAGCTTTTCATCGATATTAGATTGAAATTAACTTTGGCGCCTGCTCAACGATTTTTTCGCCCGCCGAGTGCTACTTTACGCCCGCAAATCTAGGCGATAAAGTATATACTACTTTACAACTGGTCGTGCATAATAATATGTTTTCTTCACAAATTAGCGTTGATAAATTTTCGAATTTCATTGTATAAGAAAAATAGATATAATAATCATATGAATATATTTTACCCAAGATACACCAATTAAACCATCACTACTTTTCCAATATGAATATAAACGACAACATGAATAACAATGCTCTTGCCTGACTCGCTCGAGTTGACTAACCCATTTTTTATCACAATTACTCGGACCCCGCGTTTTTTTCACCCATTTCTTCGATAGTAGTTTCTTACATTTGGCCACGCTAAATTTGTATCTGATAAA
Organism: Leptinotarsa undecemlineata; assembly: GCA_015342065.1. Lineage (NCBI taxonomy): Eukaryota > Metazoa > Arthropoda > Insecta > Coleoptera > Chrysomelidae > Leptinotarsa > Leptinotarsa undecemlineata. The sequence goes on along the minus strand of WOGP01003782.1, from coordinate 4,784 downwards.
CAGACTCAGAAAACGAGTTGAAAAAAAAAACAACGGAAAGAAAATGAAAAAAAAATTCACTTATGAGAATTCTGTAATTGAAATTTCGTGTATTTCGAGATGGAAATGAGCAAACTGAAAAGTACTAAAAGTATAACAAAACGAATTACCTATCTTGGAAAACTCAATAACCCTCAGGTTCTCTTATATCGTCAACAATCTTCAATTCGGAGAATCTCCAATGATAATTGAATTCCCGATGAAACTTTTTAACGAACTCGAGCATCCGAACTGTTCGAACCACTCCAAATGAGTTTTGTTCACATTAGGCGCTTCCTCCTGATAAAATATAGTAAACTCCTCGGAGTTTTTACGACTGAACTGTATCGAGTTCGACAATTCGGAACTGATCACTTCCGTTCATGACATGAATGCTATACGACTGATTGGAGCATTAGGAGGTCCTCCACGGTGCTGTTTGCTCTTCGTTGAAATAGAGTTTTATAACCGAGTAGTTTATGAACAGGATCCGGAAATATCAGGAATGTACTTTCGTTATTGGTTTGGTGTGTTGGGAACTGAAAACCGAAAATGAAATGTGTGTTTGTATTCTCAATGTGAATTTTCGTAGATATCTACCAAACATCTACATTTAAGTTGAAGACATTTCTGAATGAAGTTTTCTCAAGCACACTTTTCTGTTACCGAAATATTAATTACAGAATGAAAGTGCATTTTGGCTTCCTACTCATCTATTTCCATACAAAAAATGTGGAGAACTTCCAAAAAAAAAAGTAAGAAAGCAACTAAGTTCAAAATAAACTCTTCACAAAGAAATGTAGATCATGCATAGAAGTTTCTCTCAGACACTATCTGGAAGAAAAATTGTTTATGAAATAACTACTACTATACAGTTCTCAGGGAGACACACTTCTAGGTTAAAAACAACTTGATATCGACCTTCGCTTCTTCACAACCCAACCACCCTCATGTTAAAAATTTCAAATGTCGTGTGACACTTTGTTTGAAGAGGTTAGGTTAGGTTAGGTTAGATCCAAAGTGAATGGGTTTATTGTAGCTCATACCTATTCACAATCGACCAAATAAGCCCAGCTTCTTAGAGAAGCCGATCAGTTGGTATAGTGGGTCTTTCAGGTCAGATGGTAAGAGTACGGTTCTGCCGACTCTGCCATCGGGGACCTGATTCGGTACCCAGCGGAGTAGGCACAAAATATGTGCTCTGCTGTTTCATAATTTTCCAGAGGCGGCACACACTGTCTTCTGACATTCCGAGTCGCTGCATGTGATGATTCAAACAACATTGACCTCTAAGAAAGCGTGTTAGACATCGTAGTTCATTCCTACTGTAGTCCAATAACTGTTTGATATCAAGTTTCGAAGATTGGAAGATTCTCCCAGAAGTATATAAATCATCTTGCCATTCAGGTGTTCAATGTTTTTTTGGCAAAGCCAAATGAGAGGTTCTGGTCCGATGAACCTACTTGCAGAACCCTCCTTTGCAAGGGAGTCAGCAGCCTCATTGCCTTCCAGGCCAGTATGGCCAGGAATCTAGACCAGAGGCAATCTCTTATGTCTTCCTATCGAGGAGAGTCTTTTTTGGCTATTTGCTACCAATTTAGACGTTGCTCGGTAGGAGCCAAGAGCTTCCAACGCCGCTTAAGAAGTGGACTGATTTGGGAAAGAAAGTTTTTGGCTTTCTACTACTCCATCTTGATACAAAAAAGAATGAGGGAATCTTCCAAAGAAAGGAAGGAAGTAATCAATTTGAAAGTAAGTAACTCTTATACATGGATATGTATAAGATCTCAAACATTCGCTATGGAATAAAAATCAGATATCATTCTCATTGCCTGAAAAAATAAGCAAATCCAAAAGAGCTCATATTTTCCAAAAACATCAAAGAAAATTTATTAGTTCAATTATGATATCAAATTATAATTATTTGAATATTTATATTTTCTTATAATCAAAAGTTTTTGATTTTTGCTCAAACGTTTTTATGAAGAAAAGAGAATTGAAATTTTCTATATTTTTTACCACTTTTATTTGTAACTAACGTTACTGCAGTTTCGTCCAATACAGAAATTTTCAAACTTATTCATTAATGAATAAGTTTGAAAAGGTGTTTTACCACTTTATTTGTAACTAAGGTTACAGCAGTTTCGTCCTATAAGGACATTTGCAAACTTATACATTAATGGGATTAAATTCCAGTAATAGTGTATCAATGTTTGGATCACTTAGATAATTGACTAATACAAATAAACTGCATAAACTAGAACAAATTTCAACTTGTGACTATAAATTATTGGTATTTTTATAATTATTAATTTTATTATTATAAAGGGAAAAAAATTAGAAGGCTTATAAAAATGACGAAAATATACAAACCTCAATTGAACACCCCATCAAAGATGATCTCTCATAAGCTTTTACTATTATTTGAAACAGATTTGGTGGACTAGCTTCCATTTCATACATTTCAGTAACTCCACCAGTGAAATCTTCCATGGCTTCACAGGTAGAACCCCCTTTCAGAGCTTCATAGGATCCATGTAATCTATTAGGAATAACGGCCAACTTTAATATCTATCACCAAAAATATATATAAATTACATACTTAGCATAGGCTTTTTCTAGTAAGGCACTCCAAAATTCATTGTCTTCAGTAGAATGTAAAAATATCAGTTGTCCTCTGTATGTAGGTAATCTATCGTCTATTACTACATCTATCCATTTTCCATACTGCCAAAATCTAGAATGGATAAGTTTTTGGTAATAACATCAATAACAAAAGCCACAATAACTATTGCTAAAAATGAAACAGGTTCCCACCAAAATTGAGTCAAAAAATTCCAATTTTTCATGTTTTTTTAAATCCTCTTCCTAATTCTCCTTAGTCGAGCCACCTGACAGATGGTTATAATAATTATTTTCAATTGTTGGTCTACTATGTAACTTTGTCTACTATGTCTATGTACTAAGTAACTTTGTCTATGTCTATGTCTTTTCTTTTTTCAGTGAATAAAACCGCTTAATTTTTTTACAATGGTTTTTGTTTTTAAGAAACAGGATATTTCTTCTAAAACATATAAAAGTATTATATAAATGAATGAATTTTTTTAGTTAATTGAAATATACTTGAATCCTAATATTTTGTTATGAAATATTTCAATAATAACAAATAGTGGTGGACGGTTGTCCATCATTGGAATATCTGTTAATTTTAATTTCCTTATTGTGTTCTTTTGAAAAAAAAAGTTCATAAAAAAAAACAATAATGTCAAATCTTGATAATTACTATGTGATAAGTATGTGTTATATTGGTTTTTATTCAGGGATATCAACAGAGACTGCCAACTACAGTCTTCTGCAGTATGTTTATGAAATCTTGGATCAGAAGAAAATGTGAAAGTATTACTTTTTTATCTTTCCACAGCTTTTTATAATTTGCACCTGAACTTTCTTGAAAGAAAATGGTACACTATAGGGTTTAGAGGACATATACTCTCTCAGTTAATATCCTACTTAGAGAATAAAAAATATGCATTATAAGTAATGCCACCACTGAAATAAATATGTACCCTATACATCTTGGAGTCCACACAAGTTTTTCATATTCCTGAATGACCCTTAATTTTGTGGACACTGGCTGTCTTTTTTTATATGCAGACGATGTATCGCTGACAGTATATGATGAAAAGAATCAAGAGCTCAAAGTGAAATTAAATCATTTGGCAAAAAATTTGTCAGAAAGAACATATTGAAACGGCTTTCTGTTAAATTTTCTTTATCTTTATCCTCCATGAATTGCATTATTAGTCCAGAAACTAACGTGTACTATAAACTCCTCATCAAATAAGATAATTTTTCAATCGTCTACTCCCTTGCGTCGACAGTTGACGCTTGGGAGTAGGCAGATTATGACCCTTGCAGAGACCAGTGAACAGACCTGGAGACTAGGCAGATTGAGACCCCGGCGTCAAGTCACAAAATCTTTACAGCTTGTCACTATCCAGAGGGTAGTCAGACTGAGACCTCATTGCAGTAATAGATTCTTGAAAATGGCTTCAAACTCGATGCCAAAATGTTGAACAAATAAAACCACTAGATGTGACAGCTGATGTATCACTTTACATTAAGGTAGCTAACTTAAATTGACCTATCCAATACCATGTAACAAAGGAAATGTTTGTATTATTATTTTTATTATACCAAAATGACCATTACCATAATTGTTACATGCTCCATTAAAGTTACTCCTTTTTCTTAAAGCCAGAATCGTCGAAATTTCAGGAATAGAATAATAGGGAAACTCGAAATAATTGTCCAAATTGATAATCTTCCATTACATTGAATTATATTAGAGAGAGGACATTGGTAGATCAAGATCTTCAGACGATGTGATGCTGCAGGTTTTTCCGGGTTTTCCTGCAGCTGAAAAAGCAAATGCGCCACTGGAGTCAATGAAGTCGCCCCGGAACGTCAATTAATTTTTATTGTTGCTTTTATTTTCATCACTGTTTTAAAATTAACTATTTAACATCGAAAATTATTAGTTTGTGAACAAAAAATTAATTGTCAATTAAAACTACTTCATCATTCCACTTTTTATTTTATAGAAACTAATTTCATTTGAATGAATTTCTACAGATATATTAACTCTCTGGAGAACAATATCATACACCATTTAGTATGTGAGACATTTATTTATCTGTGGACCAACTAAGAAACTTAATAACATGCGTGAGTCATAACTATTGTATTGTGAGATTTTCCTTATG
>WOGP01003781.1:0-14768 GCA_015342065.1 Leptinotarsa undecemlineata | reverse complement strand
ATGGAATGGTTTGAAACTCTGGCCATTGAAGAGATCCACAAGAAACACCGAGTCTGGGTGAGATACGTGGGCGACACCTTCATAATATGGAAACATGGGAATGCAGAACTAGACGCCTTTCTGAAGCACATGAACAAAGTAAGTTCTTTCATCCAATCCAAAATGGAGAAGAAAACCCACAACGAAATGCCATTCTTAGACGTATTGGTGAAGAGGACCGCCACTAAATGTGAAACATCTGTATATCAACCCACTCACACAGGACAGTATCTGAATCAAGAATCCAACCATTATCAATTGACTGAGAGAGGAATCATCAAGACTCTACTAGACTGTGCTTTCGGGCTCTGTAATACAAAGGAAGATCTGGAAAAGGAACTAGACGCCATAACCAGTACTTGTACTTTCCTACATCAAAGGATTGTCGGAAAGGATAAGAAGGATTGAGTCCAAGTATAACATCAGAACCTGTTTCAGATGTGGAAACACTATTCGTAGCAGCCCCACGAAAAACAGGCCATCAACAGTCCATTTGAAGTTCGCATTGCCGAGCACAAGAAACACAGCGAAGCGAAACTAGTAAATCAGGACTCATCAGCATTACATCAAGTGGACTCAAGCCGGAATCATCCAAAAGGAGGAACACTGGTTTAGGAAAAAAATCAAAGAAGCCGCATATATATTGTACAACAACGCATTTAGCTAAGCTAGCGTAGAGATACACAACATATGGAAACATCCAATTAAGCGGAACACGACCAACTCCCGCCAAGCGGTCAGCTTCCACTGAAACCGATGAAGCGGAGAGAGGGAAGAAGGGATAGGTGAAAGCACTAAAATGGCCTATAAATAGTCAGATCTCGGAGAAATAAGTCCAGTTATCACCCGAAGACGATTGTGAATTCAAACAATTGAAACGTCGTGAATTAACTTGGTTTGGAATATTTTAATTTGTAATTTTCATTTCGTGTTGATACTTATTTTTTTTGTTTTTTTCTTGGGTGTTACTTGTATTTTATTTCATTGTAATTTCAGTTTTTTTGCTTAATATAATTGTTATTTTTTAGCTAAACTTTTTATTTTTCAATTTTTCACAGATTCTTTTAGGGATTTCAAATCAATTTATATCATACTAGACAATGGAAGTCCGAACTAATGAAATGTACTATGACATTTTGTCAACTACCTTCAAACAAATATTTCCACGTTGTTCATTAATAAGTATAGATGCATTCAGTTCATTATTACAAATAAGTAATGATAGCTTTATATTAAAATGCTCCTTGTAACAAAAATAAGATCATTTAACGAACCCTTTTCTTCGCATAGCTATTGGCAAGGCTTTGTTAACGTTGTTAACGGAAGCGTTACATTCACCCCAAGATTTTTCTTTGTTATTATTCTTCAAATAATGTATCGATTTCATTTTGGGAGCAAGAAATGAAAATGAGTCCATTAACTTGTTTTTCTTGGAAAATTTGTTCAAAACATTTGTTAGGACATAATGAAACTACAACTTAATAAAATAATATGTATTTTTACACAAGATCGAAAACTGAACAAATTTGGACGATACAAACAGATTGATGGAAAATGTTGATTTGTTCAATTCTCGTTCATGAAATATTCGAAATTATAATCAATTAATAATAAATAGTCTCAGTTGAAAATTCTCTCACAACAGAAATTGTGAGAGTTAGTACATCTCACTCTTACCTATATTTACAAAAAACACAGACACACTCACACACTCGAAACACTTCTATAACCTCTTTTTCTTGTCACGGGACTTGACACATTTACCCTTGTAGCAAATTTCAGTTTCATGTGAAACCTCGGTGGACGTTGAAGTACGCACAGCTTTCATTTCCCAAGGTTCAACTTCAAAGTTTTTCAAATCGGGTTTAGTAGTTATTGTGACCTCTTGATCAGTCGTTGTGTCTAGAAGTGTGTCTGTGACGTTGTGACTGTCAGTACTTGCCGGAGTCTCAGTCATTTCTTCAGGAAATGTAGGGGACACATTTGTTGTAGATGAGGTAGTAACATCTTCTTCCGCTTCAGAGAGTATAGTTGTAAGTGATGGTGTTTTGTCCTTACTTGACATGCCGAACATTTCGTATATTGTGTCGAAGAAATTTCCCTCTTCAGAGATTGAAATACTGGACACATTATTTGTCCCTATAGGAATGTGTGTTGTGAAATATATTTCTTCTTCAGCTCCTTCCGTTGTTAACTCAGTGCTGGTGTCGTCAGACGGAGCATCAGTCTCAGTTACATCCTTTTCCGCTACATCAGTTGTAGTCTCAGAAATAGTTCTGTCTTGAGATCTTTCTTGATAATCTGAATTCTGATAATTTTTGAAGCCACTCGATTTGTCGTCTTGGTAGATACCATTTTTGGCGTTGGTTCGTTGAAGTTCCTGGTAGGAATTGAGGACGGAGTAGTAATTTTGTGACTCGGCTGCTGCTAAATAATCCACAGGGCGCTGTTTTACCAACTTCCATACTCCTTTCCTACGTCTTTTCTGTTGCAGTTGCTTCTTTGTAGTTTCATCCACCTTATCAAAGTTGTTGTTGATAGTTTCAAAAATTTCCTCTGCGGCTTTTATATTTTCTCTATCGGTCTCTCTACTGGCTGCTGTTGTATTGTCTTCGGTACTGGCTTTTATCGGTAGCGCTATAGGCTGGGGTGAAGTCGTTACTTGCGTGTTTTCCTCCGGTTTGTTATTCTCAGTTTCAAGTACGTTTCCCGAGGTTTGTCCTGTAAAATATTCATAAATATATACTTTGAAGAAATCACGATATAACATAAAACACACCATTTCGGTTCTCAGTAGAACACATTAGTTTTTCAATACACCTATTGTATTTGAAAAGTGAAGTAAAACTGGGGTGGATTTTGTATATAAATATTCCACAAATAATCATTACTGCTTTGCGGAAGTATGTTCAAATTTTAATAGAATTGAAAAAAATCAACACATCCTGTTAAAATTAAGGCTATGATCTAAAATCAAAACATTTAATGGAAGATTCATAGAATACCGTGTTGCGATTACTTGGAGCCTCTTCCACGCAGGGTGTTTTTAATTCGATCCTCAGCATTGGGATCCCGGAAACTATGAGAGATACGAAGATGGTTAAATTGTGGCAAAGTTGCCCCAATATCTGTTTTCTTCATTTGTGAAAGCCATTTTTTGTCAAAAATTCAACAGCTTGTACAATGACAAAATGTCAGTAAGACTATCTCCATATACTCAAAATTTCAGAACTTTCTCAATGGTATGTTGTTAGTTAGATAAATGTGCAACTTTACTTTGCCCCAATTTAACCATCTTCGTATCTCTCATAGTTTCCGAGATCCCAACGGTGAGGATCAAATTTTAAATACCCTATGTGTGAAATATTGTGTCAAAAATTTTCGACCTTCAGCACTCTTGATAAAGAAAAAATAAATGAATTCAATATTCTGTATTTCACTCACAGAGGTGCTGAGTAGGTACAACTCAAGTGACATAGCTTGATTATGTCAAGTTGACACTTCAATGTTCAAAGAAGTTTATATTTGGCAATACACATATTTGGCAATACAAATGCATTTATTTGCATTATGGTGTGTTGAATTAAATATTTGAACAAAATACGCGCGCACCATCTATTAACATGTATACAAAGTTGAGTCCATATCATTTCTCGCGTCGATAGTTTTTGACGAAACAAAACCGAATCGGTAAAAACACCAGAGTTCAGCGACAATTTGGGAATATAAGTAGGAAAAATTATGGTTTGGGTTATTCGTTACAAATGGATACGCACTCAGTACTTCTGTGCGAAATATGTAACGCATCCTTTTTCAATGATAAGGCCGGTGACATATTTTGCGATTTCCGAGTTTTCTTTCCAGCGCGGTTTCCGAACAGAAATTGCCGATTATAAATCGCTACAGTGAGTATTTGACAGTCTCTGTGATTTCCGAGCTCTGACAGTGTCCGTGATTTCTGAGCGATTTCCTGGCAGTCAGGATTCCGACTGGAAGCGGAATATCCTCTTGTCCTCTAGTATCGTTCGTGCCTTCAAATCAACCACTATGAAGTCTGCTGCTGCGATATTTCACCATAAAATGGCGGTATCCCTTAGCCCTTTGGAAACAGAAGGCGCTCTTGCTGGAAGACGCCACCCTAGGAAGTACGACGTGCACCTAAGGAGCAACCACGAAGAAATGTTTTTTGTTATTCGAATGCCCCTACCACTCTCCACTCTTTATCTCTTAAGGGTGATTGTCTATACTATGAATCAAAGTTTTCCATGCTCGAATCGCAAGTGAAAAACCGCTCGACAATAGCCAACACTGTCGGGTACCATTCGTTTATCTGGGTTCTTACTCTACTTGCTCGGAATCCGCTCGGTCGGCTGTAAGAAATCGCCGCTGTAAGAAATCGCCGCTATTAAAAATCGTGAACTCTGTCATGTTGTATTTGAAAGCAAGGGTTGGCCGCTCGGAAACCGCGCTGGAAAAAGCCGCTCGGAAATCGCTAAGTATGTCGGCGGCCTAACTCCTTGGTAGGTAACAAAAAACGTAAACATGTACCTGGCAAGAATCGTTTTTTTATGTTAATGTTAGGTTAGTTTGAGAGTATATAAAATAACTCAATACATTTTTTTGACAAAGAACTGCCCTAGCCTTGAAGCGGCGGATTTCAACCATAATGACTAGCTTACGACTAGTTTCGTTTTCAAAAAACTTGTTGGAGTTTCGAAAACCCACTCGAAATTTAACCCAACAGACAAAAACAAGTGTAAGTCCTGTGTTTTGTTGTGAAATGTTTTCTATCCTTTTCAGTACACTAATAGTCGGAAAATGTCGGAGCAGTATAAGTAGTAATTTATGTGGGCGAACTATTTGTAATTGCAATGTTGAGATGAACAAAGGAGTGGATTCGAAAATGTGTGCATTCATGAAGTACCTTCATTTTTGAAGTTGTTAGCCATTTGCTTCACATACATTGTAATTCCAAATAGAGAGCCGTGGTTTTCTGCAGAAAAGCAAGTCCCACCTTTGGCTTTTCCATACATTTAATGAACTTTTTTTGTTTTTCACAAGCATCTCTCAATTTTTCAGTATCAACCGTGATTTTGCTTAACTATTTGAGATTTCAATATAAGAACTCATTTTTAAGTAGTAAGTAGTACACAACTAGTAACAACTATGGTGACAGTAAATGATCTTTTGACATGTTGCAAATATATTTTGTATTTTCTTATTAATTAATTATGAAAAAATAGAGGGTGGGTAGATATTCTGGAGACAAGAACATGAACTTTAGAAACATCTAGATGAATAAGAACATTTTAATGAAGGTCGAACAACACAAACTAGAGCAGCAAGAAAGATAAATTCGCTGATAGTGTGTGCCTGCTTATCAAGTGAAGTGTTCGGCTTTGATCAAATATTTTTCCAGCGTCAATTCCTACAAAAGGTGGATTGATTCTTCAACGTACGTAACATGGCTGACGAAAATACAAATAGCACAAGGCTCCCTATGTGAAAAAATGGAAAGAAAAAGAAGGGCCTGAAGAACAGGAAAGAAAAAAAGGCAAGCCATGGAAGAACAAGAAAAGAGAAAGAGAAAGTTGTTCGTTCATCTTCGTACAATATGCCCCATGTCACCCGCAGAAAATCACGTATATTCTTATGCATATTATTTCTCATTTCCATATCAAGTCACAATAATTTTGAAAGCGTTGAATTTCAAAACAGATGGAAAACAGATACAAATAACGAATTTTTTACCTTTATCACCTGCATCATATTGAGAGGCATCATGCCATTCGTCGGGCCTTACAACATTGGGTCTAAATATGGACGGATGTGGAGCTTGATCGGATTCTTCTTCACCGAAAGGATCTACGGTTATTTGGAAAGTTGGAGCCCGAGTCGTATATTGTTGTTTGTTCTGGAAAAATGATGGTGGATAATTCCCTCCCTCTACATCATCTTCATCCTTTTCTTTTCTCAAACTATCTGGAAGCTGAAATTGAGTTCTACCTCGAGATCTGATAACGTTTGTTCGCCTAGTTGATTGTTCTTGAGATCTAGAGTCTTCGTACGATCCTCTATGGCTAGTTCTTTGAGGAGCCTTTATTCGTCCCCTGATTCTTGGTCTAGGTGCCTCGGTTTCCGGTTCTACTTGTACCTCTCTACTGGTGGTTTGGTATTTTGGTACAATTTCTCCAACAAACCGTAGAGTGGTCGAGTCAAGATTTGTATTATCGGACTGTCTAGGAGCAAGGCTATTTTCGCTGTTATAATTGTCATGATGGAATCTTGGCTTCTCTGTAGTTACTATTTCTTCGGCTGAGAATGCCGGTTGAGAGCTGAAGTTTGGTTGCCTGAAGAATCCATAAAACTCTTCTTCTTTTTCGGTTTCAACATGTGTCGGCGTTGTTGTCCTTTTAGTCGTTATGGGTTCAGTAGTAGAAGTGATGATTGTTGGTTTTGGTCTGCCTCTGATTCTTCCCCGCACTCTTACTGTTTCTCTTGGAATGTCTTCTTCTTTTCTGTAAACAACTTCAGGATGTGTTTCGGTACGCTGTTGAGTTGAAGCTTCGTTTACATGATTTTGATGAAGTTCTTTGTGCGAAATTTTATAATCTATTATAGGGGTTGAAGTGGTTGCAGTATTTTCATACTCTACAACAGGACGGCGGGAGAACGATTCTATTTTATGCTGACTTTCGCTGATTTCGACATTAGGTTTATAGTCAACATTTTGTTCGTAATTCGTATAAGATTGTGGTCCGGTTTGGTGAGTTGCAATTTGTACAGCAGCTTCTGATGTTGGACTGTTGTGTATCTGAAATAACGAAGAAATCTCAAAAAATGTAATGAATTTTATTCTGAGATATAATTCGATGACTGAAACTCTTAGCATAAAATAAGAACATAGGCTTTCACGCAAATTATTGAAAACTACTGATGACGGAAAAATGTTGAAGAGGAGAAAGAATTTCCAAAAACATTATCTCACACAGCTTCTTCTCTAATATTGTTAGATCATTAAATATCAAAAATAGAGTGCCGGGAGCACTTAGTTTTTTTAAAGCAATCTCTCATATCAGTAATTGCCATTTCTTTATAAAATTATCTTACTGTCTGTCTAAAAAACCAAAACAAACGTTATGCTAGATATCTTACATCTGAAAATAATATGAAAAATTAACTTCCATTTAACAATTTCTTCAAACTCTTTATGTTGATAGCTCGATTGAAATGAAAAATGTTTGCACAAAGTGAAATGATTTCAAGCTGTTTGACCATAATTATCAGATTTTGAAGGTGAATGAGAAGTCTATTAATATTTACACAAACTCATTTTTTGGGAATATAACGAAAACGCATTTCCCCCTTCAATTTTTACTTCAAGTGTTCAGATTATACCATATTTTTTCAAATTTTTAGATTAATATACCAATGACACAAAACTACATAAAATTCATGGAAATGTTTTTTTGTATGTTATATGAGTGTATGACTCTTTTTTTGAATTTCTCTATCATTAATAGTTTTTGAATAATTTATAAAAAAAATAGAGCCCTTTTTTAATTATTTCAAGTTATCTATATCGACTTTTGCCAAAAGTCGAAAATTTGGCATGTTACTAATTTGAAATGTTGTTACGGTAGCAAGGTAGAGATAAGAGATAACTCGACAAAAAGTACAGAAGGATGTTATGGAAGGTTACTATAAAAATGAATTTTCAATCCATTTTTTTGTAATGAAGAGGAACAGGCTTCAACTTTATCATATTTTGAATGAAACCTACCTCATTTTCTGTTGTGGACAACCGCTCTGTAATAGCGTTTGGAGTTACGCGACCTCTTGTTCTAAACCTCTGTCTAGAATGTACTTTCCTGGTGCCACCAGTCTCTGCCGAATAGCTCTCAGTAGTGGTACGTTGAGAATGTGTTGGCTTTCTCCTAGAAACGGTCCTTCTGGTGGTTTGCGAGTCATATCTGCTTCCACCTCTCTGCCTACCCCTACCACGCCCTCTAGTCGTAGTCTCCTGATATTTCTCTGTAGTAGTAGTTGTAGTTGTAGTAGTGGTCGATGAAATTTCCTCTGTCGTCGGTAGATATTTTGGAGCTGAGTACGACGCCTCATCTGTAGTTGTTGGAACCAATAAGTTTGGCTTCAGCAGCGATCGAACAGAAGGATCTTCCAGACTGATATCATATCCAAAAACTTGATTGGAATATCCATTCTCATTGATATTCTCAAGATTGTTAAGAGCTTGTCCTCTGTTATGTACCAGTGGCTGGATATCTGCCTGTTCACTATATTGATTATGATTAGAGTTGGCATCATGTTGAGGGCGTTCTTCTCTGACTGTACCCCGGAGGATTTGTTGATCCATCAATGTCTGATCGAGATGTTGGTTGTGTGAAAAAACCTCTCCGTTGTACACTTGGTGATTATCATTCACATTCAAACTGTATACTCTTGCTGGTATTGCTTCAACTTCATCTCTTTGAGGTTGGTATTGTAAACTAGTTGTAGTACCACGAGTAGGTGTAGGTGTGGTCAAAACGCGAACGTGGGCCGGTACTTCTTCAATTTCGGTTGCATATTGAATGCCGGGAGCCCTAGACAATTCAGGTGATCTAGAATACTCAGGTTCTTTGGAGTATTGAGATGTCCTAGTCTGCTCAGGAGTTCGAGAATAACCAGGTTCTTTTGAAAATTGAGAAATTAGAGGATGCCTTGCTGGGAACACTGATCCTTTAGAATACTCTAGTTCTTTGGAGAATTCAGGAGTTCTAGGTTGTTCAGGTGTTCGATATTCTTCAGTTTCTCTAGAATACTCTTGTTTTGAAGGCTCTCTTGCAGTAAATGTTGGCCCTCTAGAATATTCACGATTTCTGGGATATTCAGATGTTTTAGATTGGCTAGGTGAATGAGAATCCTGTGTTTCACTAGAATACTCTGGATTTGGACTCTTTATCGCGGTGAACTCTGATTCTCTAGAATATTCAGATTCTTTGGAATATTCAGGTGTTCTGAACTGATCATGTGCTTGGGAATGCCCAGTTACTTTGGAATAATCTGCATTTGAAGGCTGTCTTGCGGTGAACTCCTCTAATACTGTATAGCTATTCTTTTCTGGTAGGGACGTTGTTGTTGTTGTTGTGGGCTTTGTTGGCCGCCCCCTTCTCCTCGATTTATTCGCTGGTCGTACTGTTGTTTCATCGTAACTGTCCCTCAGAATCGAAGCTGGGGTGCTAGCGAATCGGTGGAGTTCAGGATCAAATTTATATTCCGGTTTTTCAGTTTTTGATTGTTGGTAGTGATTTCTATTTTCTTTATGTTGATTTCGAGTATTGGACTTCAACTGAAAATCGGGGTTGTATTGACTTCTCGGCCTAGTTTTTTCTTGAAGTTGAGAGTTGATTTGGTACAGTTCGAACTCATTTATTGCTAATTCAAGAGGACTCACGCCTGGAACTTTTGGTGTATTTCGATCTGATTCTGTGTATACATCAGAAACATGTGCTATTGGGCTGGGACTGGTAACTTTTGGTTCAATTTTGACTAGTGGACTTTCTGAATCTTCACTATTATAACTAGAATCTAGAGTTGTAGAAATTGGTTCATATCGTGTTTTGTGGTTTGATTTTGAAAAATGCTTTATTTTGTTTTCGTGGTCAGCTGAATGTGTCGGAGTTTGATAAACTTGCTGGTTTCTGGATGGTATTTCTTCGAAATAATTATTATCTGAATAGGGCGTTGATTCTGGGGATAATTTAATTTGTTGTACGTCTGCTGGAAATAGCTGTCCTTCTATCGAATTTCTAGTAGTTGATTCTATTTCGTTTCTTTGACCAACTGTGTGACGAATTGTTGTTGCTAGTCGACCTATTGAAGATAATTCTCTATCCAAATCATTCTTTCCTGTTGGTGAATTTTTTGAGTCAGAATTATACTGAGCAAAGAATGATTCTGGCGAATATGTAGAAGAGGGTATTCGGTAGTCTCCAATATCATCTAGTGTAAAATGTAACAATTCAGGTTTAGGCGCTAGGAAATGTCCTTCATTATAAAAGTTTTGACCAAAATATGCCTGAGGTGTTACATTCTCCACTAGGGGAGTGGTTGTACTTGAAGAGGTTATCTGTCCCCTTTTATTTTGGGATATGTGGTGTTGCTTTGGAGTCGATCTTTTTCCATGTAGGTCTTCTTTATTAGAGATCACCACAGAACCTACATGGGGAGATGGCAGAGGTATTTTGGAGAAACCAGGCGGAGTTTTGAAGCTAAGAGGAGCAACGAAGAATGGCAGGTGGTCAATTTTCCTCTCAACCCTATTACCATTGATATTATTCAAATAGGGTAATGGAAATTTCGTGTATCCATCTGGAGGACTCAACGATGATGGACCAATGAATATCTGGGGAGAGTCTGCCTGAATGCTGTCTTGCACAGCTATAGATTTGGCGTCTTTCAGAACATCTAGAACATCTCCAACATCGGCCTGTTTCACACCTTCAATGTAGACAGAGAGGGGTGGCTGGTGAGCTTTGCGTTTCTTCGTTGGTGTCTGTGTTGGTGTTGGTTGCAGAAAAATGGGTTGACCTTCCTGTATTTGCTGTTGGAGTCTTTGAGCTTGGAGTGCTTGTTGAATGAAGTCATTTTCTATTGCTTCAAGTCGAACTTGCTGGTTGGGAATTATAGTGTCGTATCTTTGGGGCTGAATCTGTAGAAAAACCCTGATTGTTTAAAAACATTGAACTGGTGTTCATCGTCAACTTAGAGATGAGTAGAGTAGAATAGAGTAGAGTAATTTATTTCACTACTTCATATACAACATACATTTATGGCAAGTCATATATACTATAGGTACTATGTCAGACACTATGACGCAATGACGTCTCTAGATGGAAGTAAATTTTATAAATAAAAGAAACTGACATATAAAAATTCCTTAAAATGATCACAGTGTCACTTGAATAGTAATAAAATGAATATATCAATATAAAAAGGCCAACAAACATAAGAACAGGCTTTATCCAAGCTTTACAACACGAATTGTTTTTTAAGAACTATGAATTGACCAGCTACAGCAGCATATTCTTCAACTGTGTAGCAACAGTGGTTGAGAAGATATATATTGATATTATGTTTGAGATTTCTGAAATCCAAAGATATAACTGAGGGATGGAGACAGTTGTATAAATTCAAATTTAGGGAGTTTTTTTGACTAACTGCTAACGTATATCTTGTATTATTCAATAATCATGCGGATCTTGTTGAATAATCATGATTGTGAGAGTGTTTCGGAAACATCTGAATATTCTTATGAATCTCCAACAACACAACATAAATATATAATTTAGGAAGTGGCATGATTTCCAAACGTAGCAAACGTAGTCCAAAAAGAAGACTACGTTTGCTATTATTCTCATGGCTTTTTTCTGACATCTGAAAATTGTGATTGAGAGTTTGTGGAATTCTCCAAATCAAGACTCCATATAAAATAACTGCGTGGAATAGTGAATGATATGCTATCTTCAGTGTCATCAAACCTACAGCATTTCTCAACTGTCTAAGAACAAATAAAACACTAGATAGCTTACGCGTAGTTGCTTCAATATGGCTGAATCAACTGAGTCTAGCATCAATATGAATACCTAGAAACTTAAACTTAACACTGTCTCCTAAAGTAACACTAGTGTTTGAGGATATTACAATATTCTGGGTTTCATTATCGTTCAGTTTCAGTTTATTTGGTGTGAACCAAGTGTTTGCTAAGTTTTCATTTCTGTCCATCATCTGAGGTAAACTGGTACCTATGTGATTTGTCTAAGATGAGGATTGTGTCGTCGGCAAACAAAATATATTTTGTTGTTCAAATAGAGATATATAAGTTATTCATACAAATGATGGATAATGTAGTGTTATAAGCACATATATAAGAAACACTATTTATTTGTTATTTGAACTTTCGGAAAATTTTATTTCATTTTTCCAGAATCTCTACAATTGAGAAAAGGAAACAAATAATAAACTAATGAAAACATGGAAGCAACTCGCCAAAATTAGGTTCATAAAGAAATGCCATTCATTTACACAAATAAAAACGGCGACAGATGAAAAATCTGACAGACGCCGTTAATTTAATACAGAGAATTGATGGCCCCACTCGAGTTTCTGAAAATAATGCTCTCTTATAGATTTACTGTTTACTAATTTTGAAATTGTGAGTGCTGACGTTAGCGATGCTGACATAGCTGATCACTTCGTTATTTCTTGCTCAATTCTGTCAAATATGAAGCCATGTTCTTTGAAAAAATATACTTATAGAAATTTCAATGACATCAATCTGAACAGTTTTCAAAAACCTAGAAAATATTCCTTGGGATAATATTTACTATATTCAATCAATTGATGATAAAATTAACTTCATTAATGATAATATTTTGTTATTGGCTGATAAGCATGTATCACAGAAAACCTCGTATATCGCGAAAAAGAAAAAAAAATAACACCCCATGGATTACTGATAATAATAGATTAATGCAAAGAATGCGTGACAAAGCTCTCAAAAGGTAAAAAAGGAGTCGACAACCTGCTCATCTTGATTATTATAGACAGTTGAGAAATTTAACTTCTTCCTCCATCAGAAGAGAAAAAAAGGCATATTTAGAGTACAGACTTCAGAATTCTCATAGCAAACAACAATGGCAGATATTTAATAAATTGGGTGTTATCAAGAGGGAACATATTGAATTACCTGATAATCTTAGAGATGTCAATATTCTGAATGTGATTATTTTGGTAATGCACTGAGTAGTGGTCTACCACCTCGACCTAATGCAGTTAATTACTTACTTAATTAACTACAAATTCTATTAAAGACAACATTAGCAGTGTTTTGCATTTTTCTCAAACATTTGAGGATCAGGTTTCCACAATAATTTATGATGACATGATTCTGCTCTGTTGTCCATATATAATTATATACATCACTCATGTTGTGAATGGATGTTTGAATTGTTGTTACTTTCCTAAAGCCTGGAAGCGTGCTTATGTACTTCCATTAGCAAACATCAGTAACCAACGGAATACAGTCACCTACGAAGTATAAGCGTGTTGCCAACCCTATCGAAAGTATTAGAAAAAATTCTTGAACTGCAAATGGGAACACACATCGAAGATAATAATATACTTCCCTTATATCAGAGTGGATTCAGGTATGGCTACAGTTGTTTATCAGCACTGTATGCTATTGCTGATGATAAATTGAGGTCAATTGATAATAATGAAATGTGTGCTCTAGTTCTACTTGATTACTCCAAGGCATTGGATTCACAACAACTGCTTGTTCAATTATGGAGTCTTATCTATCTGGTAGGTCGCAACAGGTGAAATTAGATGATCATATTTCGGATTCTGTGGACATATGTCAGGGCGTTCCACAGGGAAGTATTTTGGGACCATTATTATACACCATTTACACTAGCAACTTCTTTCTACACCTGACAAACTGTAAATACTATTTTAATGCAGATGACACACAGCTATATCTTTCTTTCAAATTTTGTGATCTAGCGGAAGCCACGGACGGCATCAATTCTGACCTAAATCAATTACTGACCCCCACAAATAGTCATTCATTATCACAAATATCACAAAGATAACAATATACAAAGAAAATAAAATAAAATAATTTTCACATACAAAAATTTCAGAGAATTATTATCAGGATGATTACTATCGAAGAAGCTCACAGACTTCAGGAGTCAATTTGCCACATTTAGTCCTAAGAGCAGCACGTAAGAGTGCAATGTAGGAGTATGAAGTTATGAGTGACCGATTAAGAAAATCTGTGTTCGTGTCCACACTAAATTTCCTATTAATCAAGTGGGCAAATATTTAGTTTATCATTGTTTCTATTCTGTGGAAGAATTTTTGCTTCATGGAAGTGCGTGTGTGTGAGTATTGATTTTTTATTTATTTTTTTTATATATTTTTTTATAACATTTGTTTTGTTTTGTGTTTAATGACAGTTTATTGTATACACGAATAAATATATCTATCTATCTATCTTTGAATGTAAATAATTATTTTACCTACGTAGACTAGTGTAAAATTTGACTTTTGTCCATCTAGATTATGAAAATTACGCACTGTGCGCTCCATCTAAATATACCTGTTGGTTTTGCTGTTTTTTTTTTGAGTGTGATTGACATCCACTACATTGTTCAATATCATCGTGTCCTGGATAGGCAATGTTAATAATTCTCCGAGCCACCTAGGGAGAAGAAGGCAAACAAAGGAAAGATGCCATTTTTGAGTGTACTGGTGAACAGAAAAACTGAGAGAAAACTAGGTCACAAAATTCATCACAGATACAAAAAAAATGAATTTCATATAAAACAAAAATTTAAATGGAACTGAAATATGACTCAGAAATATGCACGATATTCATTTTTCAGATCGCATAAAAGATATCACATGTTGCACATTCACTGCTGATTTCAACAATACATTGGTTTATTCCAGAGAATTAATTCTAGCATTCAAGTAAAATAATAGAAGCCTATTTTTTCTTTTTTCAAGAGACACAAGACACACAAGAAATGACGTTATCATCATTTAAAAATGAAATAAAAAAATATTTGATGCTGAATGCTTTTTATAGTATAGATGAGTTTATAAATAGAAATAAATGACCTGTCAAAGGGAAAATAGGAGGAATGAGGAGTCTAAAT
>WOGP01003780.1:0-14769 GCA_015342065.1 Leptinotarsa undecemlineata | reverse complement strand
GACAACTCTCAGAAGTTGAGAAACTTGTGCGAGCTAAGGACTAACGAGGTCTTACCTTTTAACGTGTGATTCCTAACACAGTTGCAGAATCATTCCAGCTTCAACCAGATAAATTCGCTCGAGAAAAATATCGGGTCGAAGAGGAAATCGAATCCACGGTCTTCCGATCTTGAGTCCGGCGCACTACCACCGGCACCGCAGCCAATTCCACAACAGGTGGTTTCCTACAATCCCTCCCCAAACATCAACTTTTTGAGGTAATTGCGTTTGTTCTTCTCACATCCAGTGAGGATTTTCCGTTGACCGGTAGCGGCAAATTTGCCGATTAGCATGACCGTTAAGAGACAAAGTACACTCATCAGTCACGCCTAATATGTTAAATAATGTTAGAAGGCAGTTTTATTTGAGATTGTGATGTTGCCAAGACGTTCGTGATGAACATTTTTAACATCTACTTCGTTAACATTAATAATTCTTTTTCGTATTCTATATTCATTACGTTTTGCTTTACATTTTAGTTTTTGAGTGTATTTTATTGGATTTTACATAACCAAATGATTTTAATTTTTTTTAATTGTTGCAATAACCTTGAAAGCAATAACATTTTTGAATAGAGAATGAGACACCTATCAAACGATATAGGTATCACAAGCCTATATTTCCCATTTAAAAAATTGGGGGTAGTACCTGTCATACGACGGGGTTTGAAGGTAGGGGTAGGATTTTTCCATTGAAGTATGTCAAATTATAATTAAAATTTGACGTGACTCGGTATTTTGTTAAAATATGTACCGTAACTAAAATAATGAATTTATTCCATTTCGCTTTTACACACTGTATAGTTTTGGAGTGCCCTGATAAGTGGCAATGGGGAATGTTCCTCCTGACGAATATCAAGTAGTTTTCATAAAAGAGCTCTAAAATAACGCATTTTGAACTTATTATTTCTTTAAAAATTTTTATAGCTAATTAAGTAACAATGAATCTGTTACCTGTATGCGACAAATAAAGATGACATATTTCAGAGGCGTGCTATTCTGTTTACTTATGTTCCGAGTTCCGAGACATTCTGTGACATATGACATTTTGTGCACCTAACCTATCTTGCTCTATATAAATAAATAACAAACCATATGTTGTTTATGTGGCTTGTGGAGGTGGTGAACTATAATTTGTATTTTGCTTTAATTGTTGATTCACAAAGATAGTTTTCCTTTTTTTAAAGTAGAATATCTAGGTTCGTATAAATTATTTTATATAGGCGCTGTTGCCAATATGAGAATTAGAAACTAATAAAAATTAAAACAATATTTGAAACATTAATTTGAATTCTTTTCGAAGTGAATTTGAAAAACTCATGAATCAAACTCAACTTTATTTTGTTCAAATTTGCATTTGCTGAAATAACTCAAATTGAGGAACATTCCCCATTGTAATAGCGATGACCTCAACATCAGTCGCATAAATTTGCAAATTCTTCGTTTCAGTGTTCACGTGAACTCCAAAGACGGTATCGTATGAGAGATTTCTTAACGGTAACTTTTAATGTGCTTTATTATTACTCTATTATTACTCTAGAAATATTAATTACTACACCAATTACTACAGTGCATCACAATTTACTTATTATTATCTCCCATTAGAATTACACTAACCTGGTTATGTGTATTGTGGTCCAGGCATGAATTTACAGAAAATGTTAGCGAGAGGTAATCCAGATATCAATCAACTCGATTTCGTTTGCGAAAGGCACGATATTGCCTATTCACAGAATTCAAATGACTTCGCCGGCATACACAGAGCATATCAAGGGTTCGAAGAAACTGCTTGGAGTCGATGAGGGAGGGGCTGCTTGGCTGATAACAAATATAATGATAGAGAGGTATTGATTTGGTATGGGGTATGAGTCATCACCCAAACCACGTATACAGAAGAGGCGTACTCTTGAAAAAAAGACTTATGGCATCACGCTAATATACGGAGGCCGCATGGGGGGTTTATCATCGATAGGTGATTGAGCTGGTGCTATAGCTGGCATAACAACATGACGCTAATATACGGAGGCCGCATGGGAGGTTTATCATGGATAGGTGATTGAGCTGGTGCTATAGCTGGCATAACAAAAACCGTTCAAGCAGTGAGAACAAGCAGAAAGCTTGTTTTGAATTTGGCTTTGGGTGAATTAACTTTGCAAATGTTTTCTGTGAATTGCTCTGTGACACGTTTCAGAAGCCATGATTTGAAAGAAGTATTACTTTTTTTCGTCCAATACAATTATTTGAATGGATTTACCATATTGTGAAGAAAGCATAGACATTTTCTCAATTTCAGTTTCTGCTCTAAAATTTCACTTTGTTGAAAAATTGCAAAAATAATCTTTCCAGTGTCAAGTTTCAAAATATCCATTTCAAAAATATGAAATATATCCACCTCTATGACGATGACGACAACGTTCACTGCTTGGATTGGTAAATACTTGTTGCTACCACCTTGAAACTCAACAAATACTCATCACTCGATCGAATACTTTAGGTTATCTAAACTGAATGTGAAAGCATGAAACTCCAGCTTATATAGAAATTACCATGGAAAAAGATATTCAAAGTTACACCTTCTATATATTCTTCTGTTTTCCTCATATGGAATTTGGAGTTTTTCAATTACCGTCCCGATGGTTGCATAAGGATCATCAAGGCTTTGGAGTATGGATTCGTTTCGAAAATTATTTCGTTAATGGTATCGTCGAAAACACAGTCTTCAAAAGAGAAGCAGTACCGGCTATTCGCCGACGAGTACCACGATGGCAAACATGCCAACGATGGACACTAGGTGACCGATGGTTTTCACGTCGGCTACTACTGCTGACCGAGGCACAATGATTCCCCGGTTCGTGCAGGAGGAACAGGTGCTGAAGCCCCAGGTTCAGCTAGTTCATTTGCTGTTTGGCAGGTGCAGCGATATGATCCGACATTAATAACTCCCTCCTAGAGGGATGAGGTTGCTCATCAATTGAGATCATATGGTAATTCAACTTCTATGGAATTTTCAAATTACCTGAATTTGCGATAACAATGCATATTCATCTTTACTTACCTCTGGCTGATTTTCAATTTCTTTAATTGAGAAAAATCGTTGATAGTGGATATGATGAGTAATTTGCATAACGTCGGTTGTAAGGCTTGTCAACGAAGGCACTTCCTGCTCACCAAATGTATAGAGCTAAAAACAATTATAAATTATGAACAATCTTGGATGTTTTAAAATCATACTTGTTGATGATCAAAAGCACAATTATAATGAAAATGGGGATATCATTCTTTGCTGGCGGATTATTGTTTTTTCTACTATACACCAAGTAACCAATTTTTTTCATTCCTCAATATTCATATCAGGTCAAGGATTAGTGTGAATGGTACCATCTATACTCACAAGAAAGCGTTTTTGGACCAACCTTTTTCAGGCGTCTGATTAGTAAAGTGTTCTAGTGGACTAGATAGCTATATCATCTCATCTCTTTCTGTTGCATTTTTGCGTTCGAATATCTACCACTATTGTGAATCTCTGACTCTCTGAACCGCGACGAAGAATTGTTAGGGAATGTCAATTGGTAATCCCTGGTAATTTTAATGATCTAAGGAAAGGTTTACAAAATCGTCGAGTTATTTTCGATGACTGCTGAAAATCATTATTCATGAAAACAAGTTTTCTTTTAAATGAAACACGCCCAGTGGATATTTTTACATAAAACGACTGATTTTGCCAGGCTTCCTTGTGTAATACATTTTCGAAATGGTTTTACCTTGAACTTATTTTGTGAAAATCGTCGGTGAACATATTAGATGATACAAAAATACTTTCCAGCACTTCTAATACTTTTTGTAGCTGAAAAATAAATGTATTGTATATGGTTTTTTGGCATCGTATAACCTTTCTTAGATAAATATCAAATTGTTGAATTTGTTCTATATATAATAATATTTATTATAATAATAATATTTATTATTATCAGTTGTTTGATTGGAAAAAGCCGATATATGAGTATAGCTCCATTTTCATCTGGTTTTGCCGTTCAGTTGTAACTTTGGGTGTTTATGACCCGGAGTCTCTGTTATCCATTCATGAATTCGAAAGGAGATTAGGCCAAGCAATGAAATGATTAGTATTAATTCATCGTGGTAATGCTGCTTCGATCCCTGGAACTATTCCTCCAATTTTGATGGGATCATTGCCCTCATTCCACTACTGAACTTGAATCTCTTTGAAACAAGTCGACATATGTATATATTCATCAGTCTCCTATTAAGGTTAATTCGCAAGTGATTGATCCACCTTTTTCTTTGTAGTCATTCTTGCCCCTCAAATATGAACTGCAGTCCTCATGGTATTGGTTCTCTTTCAGTGGAAGAGCTTCATTAGGCAAAAGCCATATTGATCCCTCTACGAAACCCTTCATCACTTTGAAGGATCAAGTGCAGCTTGAGAAATGGCTTTGATGCAGATTCTGTTGAACATACTTTTGAAGCAGATTATGTGGGACATGTTCTTCCTTACGAATCCGTAGACACTTGTCCAGAAAATTTTGCGAAGAAAATTGGATTAGATAATTTAGGAAACATTTGGTACATGAATACCATTTTACAAGTATTGTTCATGGCGAAGCAAGAACTAGGTTTCAACGATTAACAAGAACGAGAATGTTTCCTACTCATTCACCAAACTCAAACACCTGTTCATGCAGCAGCAGTTTCGTAAGAATGTATCATCTTTCCCACAAACCGATTTCCTAGAGTCTTTGAAATTCACTCTTCGTGAGCAGGAAAATAGCATAATCAATACTTCGGACCGCTCTGGATTGAATAATTTCGTACAGTCTATCTCATTTTGTGTTTGTAGATCTTTTGCTGGAAAAGTCCTCACAAGTTTAATTTTTTAGTACACATTCCAGAGGTAGCAAAAACGTATGTGGCTTTCTGGAACTACAAATAGCATTTCCTAATATGACTGATAACCTGTCCGTGCGAAGCTAACATCTAACAATAAAAATTTTAACGGGTGATTATCAATTGTGTTGCCAAATATGAGCCAAACTAACTGACTATTATAATACAACAAGTATAGCTGAGGCACCAGTCAATAATAAAACTGATGATTTATAAATATGTCTAAACCTCTGACGGAAGCACCAAACTCTTACGTTCGAAATAAATGAACACTTCAATTTAGCCGACCACTATTATAATTTTCATGCAGTCATTGTTCACTGTGGTTCTGGCGTTAAATCTGGTGATTGTTACCTATTGGTCAAAGACGAAACAGACTGGTTTGTTTGACAATAGTCGTATCACTAAATATTTTGGCGATATCTTCAATACATTGGAGCCTCTGGAGATACCCTACATTTTATTCTAAGAAAGAGAGGACTTTGGCAGATCAAAATCTTCAGATTCTGTAGTGCTGCAACTGAAAAAGCAAATGCGCCACTGGAATTAATCAAGTCACTCCGGAGCGCCAAATAATGTTTTTTGTTGTTTCATAATTTCATAATTTGTATTAGGTACTTTTCTATATAAGTATTAACGATTAATTTCAATAATAAAATAGTGGTCTCAAGTACTTCTTACATTCGTGTTTCCTTTTAGTTCCAAGTATAAAGTTCCTATTCCAGTGAACTTGTTAGAAACCATTTTATGAACTGGAGGATTTTTCTCTCTACAAAAATGTAAGTTGAATTGTTCATTGAGATCGATTTGTAAATATATATACCGTGTTTGTATAGAGTTAATAGCGTAACATTTTCCCAACTCTGTATCAATTTCTCTGAAATACTTGCAACAGTCAAATTCTTTTCCATGCCACTTACACGACTGAAATATGTCTTTGCAGGAACTCTTCACCTGATGATACAAAAATGTGAATTCAGATGAGAAACAGAGAAAAAAATTATAAAGACCTCTTTCGCAAAATAGCTGAAACTTCTTAAGAAACAGTTTTCTGTTCTATTCGGAACATGTGCTCCACACATTTGAAGAGTATAGATAGACAACCCTTTGAAAAATACCAACTCTTTGACGATTTCATCCAAATTATAATCGTGAGGGTCACCAAAAGTCCTGAAAACAAAGATATATTCAGTAAAAGGGGTATATCTATATGAAAACTCGGTCAAATGTTCATAGAGAAAGGTGAGGATGATTTGGTGTATGCATTAATCGCTATCAAAATTCAACGGTACATACGGTCCTGAGTCAAATTGTTGTGTTGGCAAAGATGACATAGGGGAACATGAAGGTAGGGAAAAAGGTAGAGATCCAATTACGTTGGTACGCTTGTTCCATACGACCAGGATGGAAGGTGGATGTTAGGTTAGGTTGACGTTAGAACTCTAATTGTTATAATAGCTGATTTCATATTTTTGTCCAAACTAAGTTCAATCAATAAACAAAGCATAGTTAGTTGCTAAGAAGTAGATAAAAAAAATTATTGCAGGGATTATTATTATTGAATCGATATTCCCTGATTTTTTTTTAACATATACTCTATATAATCTATAGTAAATGACATATTTACTTATCTGTAATTTCAGCAATTTTTTCTTGATTGTCATTTTCACAAACAACTACCGAGGGGAAGTTCGTGTTCCAGTTCAAATAACTTGTTTCCACCACGAAACTGATTGCATTATTTTGAAAATCTTGCCAGGATGAGTAGATCAAAAGGCATGTTGCTATCCAACTCAGAATACAGCAAATGGTCCAAAAAATCCTGATGGAGATACAAATAAAAAATAGGATATATCAGAAACCAAGTGGTTCAACCCGAATCTAAATTTTTCAATAAATCTTTTCGAGAATATATGTAGAAGATTATAAATGTGATGGAAGGTAAAAGTGGAATCTCTGGCATAGAAAAAATCCAAAATAAGTACTTTTTCCAACGACTAGAAATCCTATACTCTTATCGCGATTAAGAAAACTATCAAAAAAGCATTAGTTTCCTTTCTCCTGAAAACGCTCACTTGGTTGGTTGATTGGTGAATCGCTTGTCGAGACTTGTATTGCATTTGTAGTGATTGAGAAAAGTAATTGTTTTGGATTCATGAATGTTGTTCCATTCATTCAAAAATTTATAAATGGACCACTGAAATAATATATGCGAAACCACGAATTTATCTCACCTATTATCTCTCAGACATATTCATAACGTAAATGAATATATTAAAAAATAAAATAAATTTCTTACCCACTCACTGTTACGGAACAAGGTGGCAAAACAAAGCCGATACTCTGTGAGAAGATAATTAGTCTGGCCCACCCACTTTAAGTTCACCTTCATCAAAAATTATGATCGAGTGTCATTCCATTCGTAATTTCACACAAAGTAATTTACGATTATAGTCTAGATGCGCTAACAAACAATTGCAAGTTATGAACAATTGAATTAAAGAAAAAAAGAGGTGTTAGTGTTTTA
This sequence comes from Leptinotarsa undecemlineata, assembly GCA_015342065.1. NCBI lineage: Eukaryota > Metazoa > Arthropoda > Insecta > Coleoptera > Chrysomelidae > Leptinotarsa > Leptinotarsa undecemlineata. The sequence goes on along the minus strand of WOGP01003780.1, from coordinate 7,302 downwards.
CGAATATCCCCAAACTATTGCAGATATTAAAAATTTGGAAAAATATCCTTGATGAACAGAAAATTTCGCAAGACAATTTTCATTTCCGGAAACTGTACCAATAAATTGATACTTTCAATTGAGTGGTTGAAAAACGGTAAAGTCGGGTGATTCGGCTCGCATACGCGATTCGGTCACTTCAACAAAAAAAATATTTTATCCAAAAATTACGAATGTTTAGGGATTAAAAATCTCAGTAATTTGGTGGGTAATAGAATGAAACTATTTCATTGACATTTTCACATTTTCTTGTCAATCATGTTTTCATTGATTGATAAGTTTTGAACTTGTAACTGGAGAAATTGAAAAAAATCAATTTTCGTTTCATTTGTAAACATTAAAGCACCGAAAAAACTCATTTTCCAAATAACGGATTGTTTTTCAGAAGCTACATAATATTATATATTGCTCCAAAAAATGCATTGTTTTTAACGTCAGTGGAATTTTTTTAAATCGTTTCATCAATATTCTTATTGCATTAACACACATTAATCAATTTATAATTTTTTTTGTATGTAGAAATTATTATTTAGAAACAATTTTTTTTGAGAAATTATTTATTTAATACTGTTTTATATTCTGAAAGGATTAATTTGACACGCCATTTGTTGAAAATGAATAAATGAAAATCAAATAAAAATAACCATGTATTATTTTGTATCTATCGAAAACACTTTTCTCTGAACCAAAACAAGTGTTTTTAATAGATTCATTCCACACCAGAGGTTCCGAATTCTACCTAACAAATATCCTTTGGTAATTCCCAAAGTTTTCTATTTATACTTTCAAAATGATGATAAATTATCTTATTTTACTCAAGAAAAATTCAGTGATAATAGCTTTAATTTTTCAAATCTGTTTTTAAATACATTATTGGATTAGTAGATTATCAGATTTTCATAAGAATTCAATTTTTAATGTAAAAATGGGAAAAACATTTCGAAAATCTTATTTGAATAGCTTTTGTCAATAAAAAAACAATCACAATGTTTGAAAAAAATAAATGCTTTATGTTTCAAACTTCAACATCTTGGATTGTTCATAAAAAATTATTTCCAGGCTTCAAATCAGAAAATCATCAAGATTTATGATCTCGATTTATAAAGATATAATCAAAAAAATAAATGGGGGGAATTTGCACAGTGGTGCGCCTGACTCACAATCGATAGGTCTTGATGCTCTCTAGGTGCTTCGGGAAGTTAACACCATTGCTTATCCATAACACGAAGCTAAGAAAATCGTAATAAATTTTTTTGCCTGTCGATCATTGTTCACCAAATTACTCACCTAATAACTGATATTTTCATTCCTCAGTATTCAGATTTAATGGGTTATTTTTTTCTGTTGAAGTGATCGATTTGAGCTGTCGAACTGTTTTCGATAATTTTCTCGTCTTTCAAACTTTTTCATATTTTTAGATATTCGCAAGAAGAAAATCCTTCTTTTTTGTTTAATTAAATAGTTCCTAATTTTCAAACTATTCGTTAGCTCAACTTGACTCATATCGTATATTACACTGGATGAAAAAACAATTTTGAAGGTGGAATTATGTTAAATAAACCAGTGAACTAAACTGAATTATTAATTACTGTTATTTTGACAGCAACAAATTACCAACATATATTTAAGAGGTCACTATTATTAAGTAGAATTTTAAATAGTGACTAGATGTGTAACATTCTCCTGACAGTGACTTTATATTTCAAAAATGTTTCTAGAACTAAAAATAGAAAAAAGTGAAGGATTCTAATGTATATAACCAGCAGTACAAAATTCATCAAAACCAACTTAATCTATCCTGTAACTCAATCTTAGCTATATTAATGAACGTACCTAATACAGGAAGAATATATCATTCATGTTAGTTAAGGTTATGTAGAAAATAATATCATAATTTCTCTTATAGCATGTGAATGTTTTCAATATTCATTCTGAATAATTTCACTCTTGACTGATTGCTCATATTGAACAATTTACTCATATCCTTGTTCAAGATTTATTATTTTAATAAATTTGTTTTTAGTTTTGCATCCTTATTCGTAAACATTCAAAGTTTCTTGGGAAAATAAAAGCATTACATCACAATATAGAAAATCATTGAAGAAAACATTCTTTGAAATTGAGAACAAGCATTGGAAAGCATTATATTTAAAAAAAAACGTTTTCTCTAAAATGAGTGAAAGTGACAAGTTGAAATAATGTCTATGATAACAATCACACAATTTTGACAAACATTTTTTATTTCCAGACTGTAATTATTATCAAGGATACTGTTATTAATTTTCATCAAGTAACGGGGCAATCTATTCATAAGTTGAAATGAGTTCCTACCTTTCTATGCAGTGTCTACCTTTTTCTATAATGAGTCTAAAACTATGAAAAGTGGTATTCAGAAAAAAATAATGTATTACTGAGTTTTCTGGATTTGGACTTTCCATTTTCAATTCAAAAAAGAGAGTACACTGAATGGAATTTGTGTGTAGTCCCCCCGTAGTTTTGTAGGAAATCGATAGCAATCAAGTACTGTTATCACATTTATAATGTAACAATTCGATTTGGGTATTCGTGGTGGTTGTATTCGTGCTCTGTAACAATGGGGGAAATCATTAAATATTCAATTTCATTTCTGAAAGAATTTATTCATTTTTTTTATACAATAACGCATTAATGTGTAAGCAATTATCAATTTTTGATATGCACTAGCAAACAATAATAAAAAAATTACTCAACCCAAGTAGATTCTTTTGCTAATTGCATTTCTAAAGAACATTTTATTGTTCTTTTAATAGAGTTATCTTCTGAAGATTGATCATTAGCTTCAGTCGTTAAAACTTCATCTTCTCTTATGGAAGCCTCATTGAGATCTGCATTTTCTACAGTATCTTCGAACAGTATCTCGTGGCATTTTACTGGTCTATTATCATTTCCTAATTGATATGTAAAATGTTCATCCAACTCTTCTTGATTTGTTGAGTGACATTCTTCATATTTTCTAAAATCATCACTATCCAAATCTTCACTCTTGGGAATTTCACTAGTATTTGAATATTCTTCATCACTGTATGTAAGTGGAACTGTTTCAGTTTTCACCGAGGTAAATTTGTGGGCATTTTCAAATATTGAAGCAATATCTTCAGTTACCGGTTGTTCCATAATTTCTTCTGCGTCTTCATTATCTTCTTCTGAAAGCATTCCCATATCTGCATAATGTTTTCTAAATTCACTGTCTTCTATTTTATCTAGTCCTCTCAATTCTTTTTTAGGTGTAATACTTGTGGAAAATGTTTTGTTACCAAATATATGTTCATTCATTTTTATGAGTTTATCAACAACTTTCAATTCTTTTTCTATAGCTTCATTGTAGTCCTTCACAATTTCTTCTCTTGCTTGTCTAGAGCGCTCATTAAATTCGGCAAGAGACTTGGTAAAATCCGATATTTGTTCCCTTACTTCTGAAATTTTATTGCACGCAGTCAAAGCATTTTCTGTCTCCTGTTCTTCTTTTTTTATTTCATTGTTTATGATTTCATTTTGATTTTTTTGAAAGACAGGATAATTTTGGGATACTTTCAACACCTTATGTATTTGTGGAGGCTTGATATCTCCATCCTTCACACCTCTACCAGTTTCTGTGTAGATGCTTTTATAATTCATGCAAATAATACTCTCTGAAGTATTTTTTGGATATTTGATAATATCATTCTCTTCTACAATATCTCCTGGCGGAGTCAGTTCAAATTCCAGTTTGACCTCTTTTTGACTTTTCGTTAGTAGTTCTATTATCTCATCTTTTTTTTCATTAACAACTTTTCTCTGTATCGGTTTCAAAATTTGTATATTTTGTTGCGGTATTTTTATATCCCATTCCAACATCTCTCTATACTCTCGGTCTTCGTCATTATTTTCTTTCAGTTTTGATGTGAGTATTTTTTTTAATTCTTCTTTAGTTTTCACATTTGCTCTTAAGTTGCACTCCTGTGCACAATCTCCTTGTTCGTGTATGTTTTTAATTTTTGTAGGCGGAAGCTTGTCCATTTGTCTGTAAATCTGATCCTCAAATCTTTCGAAAGATCCATCACTCTCATCACCTTCATTACTACTGCAAACATCTGACTCTTTTATCTCAACGTTCTCTCTCAAAATATCTTGAATTGTTGTGTACTTAGTAATTTTTTTAACTTCTTTGTCCATGATTTCACAAATATTTTCTCTTGTTAAATTATTCACATTCAGGTCCGAATTTTTCTCAATAACATTTTTGTTTGTCTTCTGTTTTTCCTCTTCTTGTGTTTGTATTTTTCTCATCTCACTTCTTTCCAAAAATTCCTCAAATGTCATGGTCGAATCTGACATATCTTCATTTTTGACAATATCAGTTGCTTTTTGTTTCAAAAGACGTTTGTTTTCGGAAAAATAATCATCGGATATCAGGTCTCCTTGCATTTTTTTCTCATCATTCTGAATCTTCTGTTCTTCACTGTTGATTTTATTAGCATTTCTCACATATGCTTCCTGGTGTTCAGTTGTGTTAGTTATTTGTTCTAGTACTTTTGGAAAACTGGCTTCATGTTTTTCTTCCTCTTCATTCAACTCTTTCATTTCTTTCGTCAAATATACATTTTTGGAATGCCTTTCAAGTTTTATAGTGTTTTTATCGTTTTCAACCTGTTCATTCCTGTTTGAATGTTTTTCTTCATTACTTGTCTGTTCTTTGATTCCACTTGTACTTGGTGCATTTTCATCAGTTATTTCTTCAACTAACAATCGTCGAGTTGATTCTGAAAAATAATTGACTATTTCAGAAGGATGAAATAAATCATTGATTTGCAACTCATACCTTTTCTAGTGAAATCAAAAATTCTTTCTCTATATTCTGAATATTCTCTCGTGTCGATCTGCCTGTCTTCCATAAACTCATTGTCTGTATCACTATTTGAAGAAGATTGCATTTCTTCTCTCTGGCACTCTCTGGCGTAATTATAATTGGGAACATCATTATCACTCGTCTCTGAAAAGCTATCATCCACTTCTTGAAATTGAGGTAAATTATCGTCTTCAAAATGTTGAACGTTTTGCAGATTATTTTCGGAGTCACTTTCCGAATCTCCCACCGAGGTTCCATGACCGCTGTCAGATTGTCTGCGACGTTCCTCAAGGTGTCTGTCCCTTATAGCTATCAGTGCTGAAAAAGAACACATGTATTATACAGGGTCGTTTACCACATGCGACGTGCAATGTTGAACCAATGGTTCATTAATCTAAAATGTTTCTGATTTGGTATACAACAACTTAACCTTGAGTTTTACAAACAACTGACGAAATAAAATTGATTTTTATACATGGAACACTATTTCCAATGTTGCATTTCACTAGTTAATATATTTAGTCTTCAATTTTGGGGAATTCCAGAATGACTTGAGATTACTTCAATTATTACTACCTCCGATTCTGATTCTTTCATTAAAAGTATACCCTTCATGAATACATATGGACATTCTCAGTTACGAAGACGACACCTGTGGAATCCACCCAAACCATGTTTATCTAAGATAAACAAAGGTCCCCATGGCACACAGCTGCAAAGTTTGTGGCCTAGCTTCAATTACTGATTGCCGCTTCAGAAATTGCTTTCCTTTTCTGAAAATTTCATTTCTGGTGTTGAATCATGAATATTTTTGGACTCTGGTTTCAATTTTATTCTCCTGACCAAAATAGGTTGATTCGCTGTTTCGTTTCTGGGGTGAAGATATATACCTTTCTTGTGTTTGACTATGTAAAAGTTACTTCATGTGTATTCAATAATCTATTTGTATTAAAAAACGTCTGAAGATGTGTATATTGTATACAGAATCAAGTGTTGAGGTCTCGTCATTCTATTTGAATCCCAAGACATCGGCTACGGAGGCACAGGAGGAGGTTACATATATTAATGAGGATCTAGAAGCGATTTCGAATTGGTGTGAAAGTAACCAGGTTCAATTTAATATCACAAAAACCCAGGCATCGGCTTTTTCCAAGAAGATAAATATCTTCGAACTGGATATAATAATGTCAGGTGAAAAATTCTGCTTTCTGTTATGATAAGTTGGGTGTTAAAATGGACACCAATATGTCTTGCCACTATCATGTCGCTGGAATTGCAAAGGCTGCTTCTCAAAAGCTGGGAACACTGTTCCGACCCAGAAAACTGTACACACCTCAGCAACTTTTGATCCTTCGTCAAGCTCAGATGAGACCTTCTTTACAGTATTGTTCTCATGTATGGAGCTCTGACCCTAAACATTACCTGAAATTGCTGTATTCCGTCCAGAAAAGAGTCATCTGCCTGATTGAAGAAGCAACCATCACGTGCAACCTTGATAGCCTGGAACATCGAAAAAAGGTTGGAGAGTCGTCTCTCTTCTATAGATAATTTCACGAAAAATGTTCAAGTGACTTGGCACATTTGATTCCACCAAGAGCGGTACATATCAGAAATAGGTGACGGACTGAGGCTTCTCATCGTTTGGAGGTTCAACTCAGTACACCTCGAACTTCACTGTTTAAGAACTCTTCCATCTGGAGAACTGCGTTTATGTGGAATAAACTTCCTGAGAACATTTTTCCAAATGGATATAATCTCCAGCGGTTCAAATCCAATGTGAATCAGTACTTTCGCATAGGCACAGCTCTGAGAGCGCCTTAAGGATTTTCCTGTAGTGTTTGTGTTTTGTCCTTAAAAAGATTCTGTCTGTTGTTTTATCTTCATAATCTCGACTTCACAGTATATGATTAGATGTAGGTATCTCTTTGCATGCAGTATGCACTTTTCACAACCACCTGAACTGTATTAACCTACTCGACGCGCGTTTCACCAACCAAGTTATGGTCTTCAGGAGACGAAGGGTTTATTTAATCTCCTGAAGACGCGGTTGGATTTTTTTTTCGAAAATGATGATACAGGTCGAAATTCTTACCTAGAAGGCTCAACCTGTAAGAATTTTTGCCAATCTGCGAAGTGTATTTCAATTTTGTGAGTGTGCGTTTACGCAGTTATTTTAATTAAATACTTTTCTTGGTTATTCACATTTTGTCTTCAATCGAGGACCGCCTGCCCGGTACTGACGATGCCCAATAGGCTGAAACAGCTGTATACCGATGGCTTCTGAATTGATATCAAGATGGGAGTGATTAGAACAGTACTTATCTATTTATCTTTTGATTTTCATGGAATAATTTTCCAGCAGCTTGACTGCATTAACTTTTCTCGATTTCATATCATTC
>WOGP01003779.1:0-14769 GCA_015342065.1 Leptinotarsa undecemlineata | reverse complement strand
GTTATAGATACCATGTCGCAAGTCTGGCCCTGAGTAATCCGCTTTTCAAGATGGCGTCTTCATAGTTTTTGAGATCAAAGGTGGCATCGTGGAGTGTCCGTGCTGATTGTTAGGTATGCTGTGACACTGAGCTCTTGAACGATCATTCGCCACAGGTCTGATTTATCCTCTCAAAACATGTTGAGAAAAAGTTTGTTTTCCAGACTTTTTGTATTTTTTTGAACATGTACCGTTCCCGTTAATTTAAATTGCGGTAGTCCTTTCACTCAAGCTACAATCAGATAAATTATCTTCCATTTCCACTGTAATTTGTTTCGTATAATTTATAATTATCGAGACTTTCAATTCCAAAATATTGGAGGTTATACGAATAAAAATATTTAAAAAATTTCATCTTCTCTTTAATTATGTGATAGTCTCAACTAGTAAGACTATAACGTATTGACTGTGCATTCAATTGTCAGCTGTCAGCTTCGAGTGCTGTCAACTGCCTCTTTTTCCATATATTTTTCAATATTGATTATTTGTGGAAATATCCATTACTTTATGTTCAAATCTGTTACGCCTCTACCGTCGAGTAAATTTCGCTACGGTAGCGGAATTCTGCTTCGGTTGACAACACTGGCCAGGACGGTCTAGGCCAATGCTGTGCTGTCTCCGCATGTTCCCGTTTTGTGCCGTCCTGTCGCAGTGTGCGTAGACTTTGAGTAGGCCAAAGATTTTGAGTTGTACCTCTATTTATCTACAGCATATACTTACATCGAAATGGTTCTCACAAAAATAAATTGACGAATTTGTAGTCGCATGTACTGGTTCTCGTCATGCCAACTTCAACCAAGCATCTCTCATTATTATATTGTTTGGAACATGGTTAAATACTTCATAGAGGGAACGTACACCACTTGGATATTTTGGAATTCATTTAAAATACACGAAACATGCGTAAGGTTGTTTTAATTTCTTCATTGAGTATTGACAGATTGTAATGATTACCTGCGGCGTAACGTCAGAATTCAACGCTATTACACTTACGGAGTCTTTTTGCGTTTAATCTACTGCGAATGGAAAAAATGCAGAAATTTGCGTTGAAAAGTTAGTTTATTAGTGAAACATTGTTTTTCGCACTATTAGGAGCATACCTACAATAAAAAAATTACAAAATCAGTCATAATGACTATCTCATCGGGGATAAACTCAAGGTGCATGAACTTCTGGAGAAGCTAGCCACTCGCGCTAGTGAAACGTCAAGATTAAAAATAGTGATACTGATAATGCCTATAACTCATATATTAAATCGTATGAACCAGAAACGTTAATATAACACTAAATGGCTGATGCATCAAATATTTATTCTTGTCAGTTTTCACTCAATGTTCAAGTTATCTACAAACTCGACAGTCATTGTGTTTGTCCCCTTTTTGTAACTTGTGAAAGTTAGTAAATGAAAATTAGGTTCAGACGAAACCTTTCTTTTTGAAATTCAAAAATGATTTTAATTAGTGTGGTAAAGGCCACCATGGGACGTACTATAAAACAGATGGTCTCGAAATAATAAAACAACATAAGAAAAAAGTACCACCAAATTCACACCTATGAATATCCTGGATATATTGATCTGGTGAAATTCCTTCGAAAAATAAATCGTCGAAATTGCATTCCGACCTCTTTATTACAAATTAACAGTTGCCGCCAAAATTTCACTATAAAACCGTCCAAATTTTCATCTGAAACTGATTTGCAATATTCTATTTTAATATGAAAGTAAAACTCATTACTTGAATGGGTATTTTTAAAAGGTTGCAGCTGAGTTTCATTTTTAGCTAAACAGCTTCTGGAAATTCGAATGTATAATGCAATGAAATGAAGATAAAGTATGCCATCCTATTATCATACAAATGGGGAATCAAACAAGCTTTTACTATCAAAATATTTAATTCTAACTTAGAAAGTAAGAAAAACTATGTACAGTGTCTTCTTAAAACTATTTACGAAACTACTTGCGTTTTCTATTGTAATTAGTGGTAAAAATATTTCAGTCACTTTGTTGCACCACAATGATGTTGTTTTCTTGTAATAATATATCATAGCAACTTTTTGAAAGGATCAAAGGAAGTAGTCCTGACTAATAGGATATCAAAATATTTACCATTGGTATTGTTTCTACAACTAAAAAAAATATTTTTTTTTGAAACGGAGGCGTTAAAATTGTACGCGACAGATAAGGATGATTTGCCTTCTGAATATTTTGAGATCCTGGCTACGACGTTTCGGTTTCACGAAACTCATTTACCGAAAAAAATGTTGAACTACTTTTTTTCTATGTTGGAGATATGAACATGAACGTATATACATTTTTCCCGATCAAAGCGAATATGTCAGTGTACACATGGTTATTGTTGATCAGTACATCATCCCCGGATGCATTCCATTTCCTCTCTGGAAGAAGACGTTGGGGTTACTGCTCAACGTGGGTTCCAAGGTCGTGTAAACGTTTCCATCGTCTGGACGGAGAAAAACACCACCTGAAAAAAGTAAAATATTTTCAATTGAAAAAAAACAAATTTGAAAATTATTCAGAGCTTTACCAAAAACTCAGCACAGAGAAAACTTTTTATTATTGCTTTCTCAGAAAATGAAATTGGTACATTGTTTCTAACCCAAAATGCAATAGTTAAACTTCTTATTTCTCAGTGAATACGTTGAGGGATGACAGGAAAATGTACCTTCATTTTTCAAAATATTAGATATTTTCACCGAAAATACTTAGTGAATACAATATTTTCCAATATTCTTCTTTGTAGTAGATACTGATAACTGTTCATAGATGTGTTACTCTATATTCACTCTGTCTATTCAGTTTCATTAGGATTTGTAGAAATATTCAGTATTTCTATATAATTGTGTATGAATTGAATAGCTTATACAAATGTATTGCATAATAATGTATCAGTGAATAAATGGCCAGAAAGTCACATGCATTCTACTTCTCATATATAGCGGATATTTCCCTTGATTAACCTCTTTTCTGTAACTACTCCTGGGAATCTTAATGGACAAATGATGATTAACTCAAAGCAGAAGCGAAAAAGCCTTTCTTGTTAGGTTATAGCTAACTGGCTGCTCCAAAATGGCATTTTGGATATTCCAAAAGATGATCCACAAGGTACGATTCTATAGCTGCACATTCCTGGTAACCTGAGAGGGTTGAAAGAGTGTTTTTCGGCTAGTGGGTGCAGTTGGTAACTCGAAGCCATGGACGGGCATCTCCCTGAAATGCGTCACTTCCCAAGCCACACATTCGTGTTGCTAACATACCTGACAAGGTCGTAGGCTGATGACCGATTAGGTCCTCACTAGATTATGTTAGGCAAGGATTACATTTCCAGCGTTTGGCAAAGTCTCATTCTTTCCAGCTCCCCTCAAAAATCATGGAGCGCCATAAAAAATGAACAAGATAATCATAGAAGCTATAGAGTTGAGTTCCTTGTTCGTGATCGAAGAAACGTTATGGATCTAATAAATAGATATTTGCAATTACATTGAAAACATTGACATGACAACATAGACTGGGCGTAACGTCACATTCACATATATTCTGTCTCCAGATCACACAACCATGTGACAAATCAAATCCCAAAATTTTCACAATGACTTAAGTATATGAGTGACGTAAATGGCAAGATGTGAATGTCTTCATCTTTTTTAGATATTGGAGTCAATGTTCTGTATTCAATGGTCAGTCCATAATATGATATCACTGATTGGAAATAATGAGTAATCAATAACGTCAATCACAGACACAATAATCAATTATATTTGTCTATTCGACAAATGTTTGGGTTCAATTGTTGTTTGGAGTAATTTGATTGATTGAGTAAGAGAAAAAAATGTCTTTCATTATTCAGAATGAGTTTCATGACTCCTCTTGTAAGAATGATTGATAAATTAAATTTTTTTCTGATAATATTTGACATAAATGTGGTCAGAGATATGTTGCGTTTCTTTGACCTATGATTTTGTTACATCGTGAAATAATTTTTTTTGTAGTATTTGAGTTTAGTTTAGTATTTTTTCTATATTTATGTTTTCATTTTCAACATTGCTCAGTATTCTTATACAAAAACGTTTTCGAATATCCAATATTTTTGCCTTTAAATACGTCGTTAGTTGGATGAGTCTTTTCTTTTCAATATGACAGTATCCATTATTGTATGACATTTGAATTCCTGATATAGCAATTTTTCACTCATCCCCAACCTATTATTCCAAAGGATAGTTGGGATTGAACTAGTGCGAGGTACGATTTGAAATGAATGGTAATAAATATACATATAGGAGGTTTCAATTACTAATCTGAAGAGTTTATATTTTCCATCATTTCGTATGCGAATAAATTATATATTAATGTAATATTAAAAAACGGTAAGAGGTAGAAAGTAGCTTGAACGAAATCAATAAATGGAAAATCCAAATTTATTTTTGCTTGTACATATTTTTTTTGTTTTCAGAAATATTCAGAATTTGTTGAAATTTTTCACGGTAACATCCTATTAGCTATCAGAATGTACTTATAGAATTTTCATACAGTTGTTTTTTGGTGGAAATATGCAACTCTCTATCTTTTCCGTTCATTAACATCCCGAAGCCGAATTTGAATAATTATATCTCGAAATATTTCAAATGGTTTCGGAAAGAATGAATGATTTTAATTTTTATTTAAAACTTCAATACCTCGCATTTTCGTAATGGATTATTTTTATACAAAGACTATATAGCAACCTAACACTATTTTTTCATGTAGATTTACACCCTTGAAAATTTGCATATCGTCAAAGAACACCATGACTTTGATTATTCTATTGCAGATCATCAACTTGATGAACATTAGCGATTTTAATGTTGAACTGAAATAAAAGCTTTCATTGAAACACGCCTTAGTCTCTTGCATCTCTTAGTGTGCCGAGTTATAAATAATCGAAATTCCTGAAAATAATTGAGTGTTGCTGCACTTCCCGTTCCAGCGAATATTGACAATCGATATAATAAGAATTCAGCATAAAACTAATTGCCGTGGTTGTGACCGCTGACCCAAAGAACTGCACCGTTATAACATAACCATATGCAAGCGGCACTGCATTTTATAGCATTTTTTAATTAACCGCGTAATTGTTGAATTGCTCTTGTCTTAAAGCATTTGTCTTCCAGCTAAGGTGGAGACGAGAGTTCAAATCGGTGACGCCTCACGGGTACGGTGATATTCTAAGAGAGCGTCTAGATATCGCAGCGGCCTCGCATGAAGTCCTTTAGAATCACGGGACCACGAGTTCACTGTATCGCATTCTAGGAATATTGCCAGAAAAATGAACGACTTCATTGGGTTGAATGAAGGTTCGTTATTGCTTGTCGGAATAGTTACAGTTTTGTTGCGAATCGCACAACAACGAACATATCGAGCGTCCATACGACACATTTTGATACAAATAGTTTGTTATCTGCTGTCAGGTGTCATCATGAATAATGAAAGTACCACACAACCCAAATGTTGTTTTGTGTTTTCTTTACGATAAAAACGCATTGAATGAATACGGCTTGCAGGCGAGTCTTGCGACCAGCCTATCTGCAGGAGATATGAGTTCTGTGATATTGAATGTCGGTATCAATTTCGACCCCATCATTTTCAACAATTCGTTAAATTGAGAGCAAGTTACATGAAAACAGTGTAGTTGTGGTTAGCCTTACTGTATTATACGATTTTCAAAAAATATACGAACATTAAACCTTCTTTTACTTTTTATGAAAACTTTCGATACTTTTCAGAGGCAAATTAAAATTATTTGAAAAATTTGAAATGAATCATCTCATGCATTTGTATCTAAAGCCCACGTGAACAAAGAGATGACATGTATACATATGTTCTGTAAATATTTAAAACACTTTCTCACACCAGAACTGCGCGTCTTTCGACGGTTTGACTTCATCAGAAGATGACTTATTCTTGTCATCTCTAGTGAGTGAAAAGGTTGAGGTTATGCCATTTATGATTGCACGTACACAAATAATGGTAATGTCATAATAGATGCGGAGTCAGCAATATTCATCACTGTGTTATTCACATTGCTGCGAGCGAAAAGATCAAATCTTCCACAACGAAGCCATAATTGAATTAGACTGCAGATAGTGCAAATGAAGAAATCGCACGAGACGAGCGCCGTGTTCAATGCTAGGTCTAGCAGATCTTGAAGTCGATCTTCCGTTTTGGTTCTTGAACTTCTGTACTACTCACTGTTTGAGAGGTTTAGTCCAGTGATGACTCAGTTTACTTTCTGTATTGATTATTTAAACAACTGCAGATAGTGAAAAGTACCATGTATATAGTATGTATCTATAGAATATATTTGTTGTTTTTTGAATCAATCTACTCTTTTTTAACAAAATTTAGTTCTAAATATTGAAATAACCTGCCAACACTGGCCATGTAAGAGTGGCCTATACCTTCTAATGAAACTCGGCTAATAACACAAAATTTAATAATTATAAATCAATTCGATGTTCGTCGGCTAGTTCTATCATGTAAAAACGGTTGGAAATGCAGATCGTAATAAAAAAATGAAAGTGAAAATAGCCTTGAAAACTTTTTGCACACTTCAACAAATGTGAGGTATAGTCTATAGTATATACGGAATCAATTCGAGTGGCATAAAAAGTAAATAGTTCCCGAACGTCGGCAGTTTCTTTGTGTGGCATGGGCAGCTTGGTGTATTTTTTGTTTAATCATTATTTTTATGTGGGAAGTTTCATATGGTATTGACTAGTAAATTCATCAGACCCGGACATTAGTATTTTATTTAGCTGTTCGGATTGTGTCTTTAAGGTTATAGACTATAACCTTAAAGACACCATGTTGGAAAATGAAAAGTCGGGGATATAAAAAATAAGCTGTGAGGACTGTGAGAAAAATATGTCGGTCAGATTGATCGAGCCATTAAAACTCCAAAGAACACATATCACATATCTGAATTTGAAGACCGGAAAAATCTAGTGTCTTTCAACACACCTTGGAGAACGGCCATAAAATAAATGAGAACTGTTTGGTGTTGTTGGGATCGATACATGACACTAGATTTTTTGGCATGGGAATTAGGAACAGTGACGACTGTCTCAATCCAAACAGCTCATTGTATAGATTTTGATGAATCGCTTTGTTAAAATTAATGGGAACTTTCACGAGAGAATTTCCCGCAAATTTCTACCCTGAATCATTGAATAGTTTATTTCATCCCCAGAAGACGTAGACTTGGTTGGTGAAACATGCGTCGGGAGGAGTATTGCAGTTCTGGTGTATTGAAACAGTGCTTGTTTTGGATTTTTTCTACGCCAAAGAGGTTCAACTCTATCTTTCATATATTGTACGTGTTTATACATAGTACTCGTACATTGTATATACAGCTCAGATATCGTATATCACAAATCAGGGGTATTTCAAGGATCTATACTCGGCCCTTTATTGTTCTCTATATATACTTCTCACTTACTACAGACTCTTTACACTTGTCAGGTGCATTTATACGCTGATGATACTCAAATATATCACAGCGAAAATGGCAGACAATGACGGTGATATTGTCAATGCAAATATAAACAGATTTGTTGAACTGGCAACAGAACACTGTTCAGTAAATAGAAAGTAATGAGCTTTGGTCCAAGACTTCACTGTTTCATAGTGATTAACTCTGCGAATAAGTGCATTCGAAATGAACTTCTAGATATTGTTAGTGAAGTAAAAAATTTTGCTGTTTGGATGGATGTAGATCTGACATTCGAAAAATTTATAAATAAAATTTTACAACGTGCCACTGAAAATCATTTATGGCATATTTGGTTTTATCATGTAAAAATGTCCTTATGTGAATCTATGGTGCTTTCAGTCCCATGTTAAAGCACTCAATACAAAAAGTTCAAAACTCATGCCTTAGATTAGGTTTTGGTATTGGTAGGCGACAAAGGTTCTCATAAAAGCTTAAAAAAATTAGATAGTTGAACATGGAGAAAGTAAGGTTATTACACGCTATTTGTTCCATAGAATGATTGTAACAAAAAAACTCTCATATCTTCATAGGAAAATTACAATTCGTATAGACATTCACAACTTGAAATTTTGATATAAAAATATGATTGTGATGCCAAAATTCAAAACAGAAGTGTTCGGACGGCCTTTCATTTACCAAATTTGCCAAAAGTATAATTCTGTCCCCAACTTCCTCAAACAATTAAATTTCCCAAATTGCAAAATTAAGTATTAAGACCATTTGTTTGACTGGAATGAAAGTAAATTATTGATATCTTGTAAGGACTAGATAAACTTAACTATTTAGGTAAGGTGTTTGTTCCTATTTATATTATAATATCATTATTTATAGCAATTACAGTTTTAATTTTTTTTTGTTTTTTTTACAGCTGAGTGGAAGAACATTTTCCGAATTACGGACGATGAACTGTCACTTATACTTACTTTCACTTGCTATTTTTTATATACATATAACTTTTGTTGAGTTTTTTTTTTTCGTTAATAGCGATATCCCTCGACGCCCCGATACATTCGAAAGGGCGCGCCAGCATTATCAACCAATGACCACTCCCTGTGACCATTGTGGGGTAAGTGATCATTGGTCCGAGATCATGTGCCCTGAGCAAGCGCAGTGAGCCAAGAATGACAGCCTTCTGCATCTGTGCGGCTAAGATTTCTGCCTTAATGCCGCAAGCCGGTATTATTTTAAGATTCGAGAGTATAGAGGACATCATTCCACCAAGGACTCCAATGATCAGAACAACCATCTTGACAGAGTGGTCTGGATAGAGTCTGCGGAGTTCGAAGAGAAAATCTCGATATTTCATCCGTTTTTTCTCCTCTTTTCGGACGATATTCGTCTCGCCAGGAGCTGAAAATTCCATGACAAATATCGTCTAGCTCTGGTGGTCGAGAATGACTATATCAGGCTTATTAGTTTATATGGGCCTGAGGGTGGGGAACGAATAGTTTCAATAAATTCGTTCCCCGTAATGGATTCAATATCCCCCGGAGTGTAGGGCAACACCGGTGTCTCGTCAATACTGTAAGAATGCCGTAGATAGTACTATAACACTCGTAGGGCCGCGTTATGTCGATGGATATAGGCCGAGACCGCAAATGCTGGACATGCTGATAGAAAGTGCATTAGAGTCTCAGGCGCCTCGCGGCAGGCCCTGCACCTTGTGTCAGGAACCTCTATACCAATCACGCGGCTGCGGTAGACTAAGGTATTGAAGACACCATCCTGTCAAGTCATGATGAACCCCTCAATTTCCGCTGCAATTGACCATTGCTGTTATTTATGAGTTATTTAAATAAGACTCATAAGATTACCACTGCCTTCAGCATTTTTTCAGCAAATTTTCATCAATTATTGATGAATCAGTCTTCCAGAATATTTTTCTAATTTCCGTTTATTGAAGTTCTGATCAGTCATACCTTTGTAGATACGTACTTATACAGTATCACTTCCTTCCAAAGTCTCACATCCATCAACTTGCAATTCTCCTAATATGCGAAATCCCATTAAGTTCGCTTTTAAGTTGTTTCTTCGAATAGCGGATTTGATACCTTTTCAACCAGTTTCCGAACGAGTAACTGTTAATAATAATAATATAGGTTCAATCTACACATATAATAAATCGTAACTACCATGTATGTAGCATACAGGTATGTATACAAGGTAGGGTTTCGATGTATGCAGATATCTCGTTTGCGGTTGTTTAAAATCATCCGTCGGCACTCAAGAGAGATTCATTGAAATTATGTATTGAGAGAGCTAAAAAATATTTTTACTCTTCAAATTGTGATAAACAGTGTAACATATTTTTACTGGAAGAGATCAAAGATATTCAGTGGCAAATAGTCACTGGATATTGAACAGATAATTTCACTAAGTTTTACGCAGAAGCTATATAGATGAGGTTATCATTGTAGATGGAAAGTAAGAATTAGTGTTTGGAACTATTTATAAAATATAAGCAGGAAGAAAACTCAAGGTACAAGTATAATTATATGATGGAAGGACTTTGAATTATTCCTTGAATACTTGATTTTTAATTGTGTGTGGTTTGTACAGAGTTCAAATGAGTCTACTACGTTACATTTGAATTTATATATGTTGACCGATTTCAACACTATTTTTGTAATGAATTTTCATATCTCTACTTTACATTTCCTTTCATATAACCGCCAAAAATTACATTTTTAGGCGACAGAAGACTCAGGTTTTCTAATAGGACTGTTTCGAAAAACGAGATTGATTTGAAATCTTAAAATTCAGAGTAAAGAATAATTGATAACGAAAATTACATCTGAAATATTCACTTCTCTCTTTATTTTCTATTAAACTACACGTCTGATATAATCTTTGTTATTTTATGCACCATATATATCAGGGTGTTTTTACTTTTACAATTTTTGATATTATGTGATCGAATTAGCCAATAATTGTTGTAAATTCATGATAACGTATTTAAGTAAAATATATTGTGAGACGCACTATACGAAAGCCTCTTCAGGTCTGTTGAAGACTCTCAAAATTCTGGAATATATGTTTCAATAAAGGTTTATAACATTGGCCACCTCGTTCGCCACACTTACAGTCATTGGATAATTTTGTTTGGAGTTTTATAGAAGATGGTAGATGGTAGATACTGGTCCCACCCGGCATCACCCGGTGAGATAATAACAATATTATTAAATCTTTATTTTTCAGTTAAAAAGCATAAATATATGAATACATTCCAGCAGTAACTGACAAAAATGTCATAATTAATATAGAAATGAATTTAAATGATATGAATACTGTCATAAGTTAATAATATAAAATAAGTAAAATACATAATTATATAGAAATATAAAAAATTCATTGAACCTACCGACTCGATTGAAAAATACACAACACGAACATATTACACAATGAAAAATGACAACTATCAGTTAAGGAGGTAATTAATGAGATCATCAGCATAGATTAAAAATAACAAAGGTACAAGAATGAAGCCTTGAGGAACTCCCTGCTTGACAATGAGAGATTGGATCTGAGTTGTGTTGATGATTGCACCTGGGATCGATCAGTTAAGTATTATTTCATTAAATTCAATGTTACACCACTTATACCATATCGCTCAAGCTTAATTAATAAGAGGTCATGATTAACACAATCAAAAGCCCTAGAAAATTCTTGTTCTATTCCCAAAAAGAACAATATAACTTTCCCAAATAACTATAGACCAGTCGCTTTGCTGTAAGTAATATCAAAAAATCATGGAGAAAGCTGTAAACCGCCATATCCTCAAATATTTGGAAGGATCAAACATTTGAGCCTTCATTAATATGTCTTTCGGAAACAAAGATCAATAGCCGATCTTCTATCGTATGTTGCCCGAATTTGGAATAACGCAATCGAGAAATATGAAGAGTCAAGAGCTGTTGTGCTCGATATTTCTAAGGCCTTTGACCTTGTGTGGCATGAGGGTTTGCTGGCCAAACTTTGATGCTATGGCTTGTCGGATCCCTTCTGGGTATGGCTCTTCAGCTTCCTGAAAGAACGTTCCCTACGAGTGGCCGTCGATGAATATCTCTCGAATACTTTCACCATCAACGCTGGTATCCCCCAGGGATCCATATGATCTCCAACACTCTTTTTATTGTATATCAACGACTTATTGACAAAAAAAATAAGAATCCGATATATTGCTTTGCTGACGACACTACACTTGTCTCGTCATTACATTTGGATTCCAGGACATTGGCTGCGGATGCACATCTTCATCAGCAGGAGGTTGAATATCTTAATGAGGATCTAGAAGTGATTTCGAATTGGGGTGAAATCAACCAAGTTTAATTCAACACCACAAAACCTTAGGCATCAATTTTCTCCAAAAAGATATATGTTTCCGAACCGGATGTAATATTGGCAGGTCAGAACTTTCCGCTTTCTGATTCGATGAGTTTGTTGGAGGTTAAAATGGACACCAATATGTCTTGGCACAATCATGTCGCTGGAATTGCAAAGACTGCTTCTCAAAAGCTTGGAACACTGTTCCGAAACAGAAAACTGTACACACCTCAGCAACTTTTGAAGCCTTTTGAAGCTCAGATCAGACCTTCTTTGGAGTATCGTTCTCATATATGGACCTCTGCTCCCAAACATAACCTGAAGTTGCTGGATTCCATCCAGAAAAGAGCCATCCGCTTGATTGGACACGCGAACATCACTTGTAACCTCGATAGTCTGGAACATCGAAGAAAGGTTGGAGATTGGTCTCTCTTCTACAGATAGTCTGTACATCTAGTTGTCACTGAGGATGACATGAGACATGTCTCAAATCGCTCAATTTCTAGTCAGAAACAAGAACAATTAACAATCCTCATAGAAATGAAACATCTTCGAACACCTACTGGATTAAGTTATGTATGTTATGTATGTATGAGGATGATACTTGGGACGGGTTGAAAGAAAAAGCAGAAAAAGATATGGCAAATTTAATTAAATGTTTTGGACAAAAAGTACTTTCAATAAACTATGAAAAAACCTGTTTCGTTCCATTTTCTTGTTACGTCAGAGGCCTTCCGGACTCAAATTAATATACGCTCGGATGAAACTATTACGATTGAAAGAGCCAATAATGCGAAATATCTGGGTATAATAGTGAATTGTCATCTTAGGTGGGATAAACACCTGGTGCAACTCTGTAAAACTCTACGTTTTCTCCTATATAGGTTCAAATACTTTCAGCAAATACTGGATTTCAAGTATGTATCTTAAAATTCTTTATCAATCATTAGTGGAAACACGACCTACTTACGGTATTCTAGCTTGGGGGGCAGCAACAAATGCTCACTTGCAGAATCTTTAAGTAATACAAAAAAGATTTTTGAAAATTATATCTTTCAAACTAATTAGGTATTCCTCCGACCTACTATTTGCAGAAACGGAAGTCTTTGATTTGCGTCAGCACTATTACTATAAAATTTTGATAAGACAATTCAAAAACAGATTTAATCTTCCACTCATCAGCCATAACTACCAAACCCGTCTGAAAGCAAATAATTCTCTGAAAATTAAACCAGCCAGAAAGAAAATAGGTCAAAGAAATCATACTTTTTTATCCAGTAAATTTTACAACTTTTTGCCGAAGGAAAACAAAGAAGTCTCGAATATATACTCCTTCAAAAAAAAGACCAAACATTATATTCTTTCTTTAGAACGTAAGGCTGTCCATTCATTGTTTGAATATTAGAATATTCAATATATTTTATTCTTGTTGATTATATATGTTAGTTACCTATGTTGTGATATTTATGTTTCAATAATTATTTGTAAGGCTCATTAGCATAATTTTATCATGTTACAATTATACATAATTTGATACATATAATTCTTATAAAGAAACTAAACTGGACCCGATTTTAAAGTGTACTAATTATTGTCAATATTTGGAATAAGTAAATCACCCACGCAATGGCACTGTCTTAGTGGATATATATATATAATAAAAAACTGTCCGCATACCTACGAACGAGAACCCCAAAATTTTAAACTTCTCTGAGGTCGTATTGTTTGACATGCGATTCCTAGTAAGTGGAAAGGTGCTTGAATATTCGTTACTAAGTAAAAAATAATCAATTCAAAAGACGTAAGAATCATTTTGGGACCGTTACACGAATTCAAAGTGGCGTGTGAATAGGTATTATTAGAGAATATAAAACGTTTCAATAAAAAAAATGTAACTCATGATCATACAAACATACTTAAAGGTATATGATTCGCTATTTAAATTGGTTATTTTTGGAAATTCTTATTTCTCCTCTAGTGAGTTAGGTAATATTTCTATATATTTCTCACATTCCTAAAGAAAATATATTAAATAAATTCGAACTGAGTAGGGTGTAGGGTGTACATAAAAACAAACAAAGCAAAGACGTTTCGGAATTCAACAAACATTAACATGTTTGAATCAGAAAGTGGCTGTCATTTTTAGGTGCTTTCTATACCAACTATTTTGGTATCTATTTTGGTATTTTTTTGTATTATAATTTAATGTCTAAACTTCAAGTAACTCTCTCGTCTAATGAAAATTGAATTCGGTCTAAGAGAAAATCAAATTTTATTTAGAGAAAATGCACTTATTTGAAACAAGATTAAAGATACGTTTAAAACAAGAGATTGGCGAATTTGAATCAACGTGGAGGATTTTTCAGTTAAAATTAATATACACTTGCAGAGCTCGGCAAATGTAATAATGCATGTGTGAAAAATCAGTAAGCATTGGTATAAGGGCAAAATTAAGAGTTGCTGTCAAAGTGTATTACTTTCTCTTCAGTACTACGTATACAACGCAGTACTTACTGATATACCGGAGTTTCTTTCTCGAATAACCCAAACACCTCAATTTTATTCAATTATAATACTTACCCATAAAAATATCTTTCAACTGTGTAAGACTGTCTTGTGAAATCTGTTCCATTATGGTAGATACAGAAAAATCGAAAATCCAAAAAATTTGATTTTTATGTTAAAAAAAGGGTGACTCTCTTGTGGAACATGGCACTGTTGACATGAAGTAATAGTTTCTTTAATAGAGATAAACAGAAAATAGAGACAAACAAAAAATCACGAACTACAGACCAATATCTCTCATTACATCTTTGACCAAAATAATAGAAAAAATAATGAAAATGCGACTCAATAGTTT
>WOGP01003778.1:0-14772 GCA_015342065.1 Leptinotarsa undecemlineata | reverse complement strand
TGTCATGTAGACACTCCAAACTCAAAAGTCCACGGCCTCCCTGTTGTCGGGGGAAGTACAACCGTGGAACGGACGATTTGGGATGCAAACTCCTATAGTTTGTGTTGATAACTTGCCGCGGAGAGAGTTTTTCACTGATGTTACCTCTTGTGATAAATATTATTATTATTATAGTGATGGCCAAAACATCATCGATATATAGATAGTGTGTGTACCATTTTTATCACAAAAAGAATATTTATTTACATAACAAGCCTGGCCAGTAATGCTGGTTCAAAGTGTAAGTTTCATAGGAATGTCGGGTATAATATTTTTCCTGTCGTTCATAGGTTATAAACATTTGTACTTTATTTGAGTGTAACCTTCGAGGTCAGGTTACAATTTTTTTAATTTTTACCTTCGAAGATGAGAACCACTGAATTAAAAACGTTCACCAACTTTCACAAACATTGACCATATTAACATACCCACTAGACTAGATGATACCAAAAGCCAAAAATTTTATCCATGATTCATTACCACACAGAGGTTATTCTACCGGATATTTAAATTGTATTATTGAACATTTGGATTTCTGTCTTCAACATGTATAAAATGGATACCCTCAAATCACGATTATCAAACATAGACTCAACGGGGGTGCCAAATACAACTTCTTCTCGTTTATTAACCGTCCAATGAGCATTCGCATTCTATATATCTCTAAAACCCTGAGTAAGAGATGGTCATGACGACTTCTCTAGCGAAGATACATCTAATTTTGGTAAATGAGTACCTATAGATATCAAAATGTCATTGAATAATAAGGGCGGTCACAATAATATTATAAATTTTATCATTGCCAATAAAAGTTCCAGGATTTTCTAATTATGCTCGAATTGAAATTCTTATTGAAGTAACCAATATTCCAGCTCAAACACCAAAAATTAAATATAAAGTTCCAATATCTTTGTGATTGGTAGAGAATAGCCATTTGTGGAATGGCTGAGATTAAGCAATGAATTGTAAATTTATTAACGAAATTAAAATTTTTTCCAGTGTTATAGTCAAAAAAGTGGACGAAGACTTTACAGAAAACGGTCCAGGCGAAGCTCTCTGGCTTGTCTGGCCATCAGTGGTGCCAACAGTACCACATCGTCAGCGGTCATGAAGATCCTTTTAGATATACCTCCTCTCCACATTTTTCTGGGGAGAGAGACTAGTTGGGCTGCATATAGACTTGTGCACATTGCCAATTGCACAAATCAATTTAATGCAGAGTGCAACAGACTGTTGGTTGACACTGGAAGTCACAGTATTCTGGAAATGACCTCTGACTTCATGCCTCCAACTGTCAACTACAAACTGTCTTATAAACTACTGTTCCCGAGCAGAGAGAACTGGATTCTTCAGGAGAAGGAAATATCAAGAGTAGATAGTTGTTGGTTCACAGATGGATCAATAACATCTTCCGGTTCTGGTGCAAATGTTTTCAGTCGCAGACGCAGGACACAGACATCAACCTGGCAGAATCCAACCTCATACACAAATCAATAAAAATATTTCTCGGGCAGTCAAGCGGCGTTGGAAACTTTTGTTTCCTACCGAGCAACGTCTGAATTGGTAGCAAATTGCCAAAAACGACTCTCCTCGATAGGAGGACTGGAGGTAAGCAGTTTCATCGGACCAGAACCTGTCATTGGCATTGCTTCAGACTTTGCCAAACAAAAATTGACCAAAGCGTTTATTCACTCTTCGAAGCTTGATACCAAATAGTTGTTGGACTACAATAGGGATGAACTACGATGCCTAACAAATTTAATGATGTAACAAACATCATATAGTAGGGAGCGGACCGAGTAAGATCCGTCGACTTCCGAACACTTAACGAAAATCGTCAGTAGATGACAAAAGATATTTTGTAAAAAAGTCGTGAGATCAATCCCAGTGAGGATAATAACACAGAACACGGATCAAAACCCAAAAATCAGTTCAGCATATTCCTGTCCGTGAGAACCTTAGATTTAACCTTTCAAACCTTTACGGGGAGAAGAGCAAGTATTTCTTCAAAGAGGTTAGTGTTTGTTTTCGTATCAACATTTTTTAATGAATTATTTTCATTGCTCGAACTTCAGTAATATAAATTATATATTACAAATTATCACTTTCGCGTAGTAACAAGTTAAATATTTCATAAAAAAACAATAGGGTAAGAATTAAAGCTATGAAAACTTCTAAAAGATACACATACAAACGAGTATATTATGGAATTGAGAAACAGAGAGCATCTGTCCACATCAAGTGATGATTTACGATGAGATATTGATAAACATCGTAACGGTTCTTCGAATTCTTAAAATGAAAGTTCCTTTCTGAGCATTAACCCATTTTTTCACTCAGTGTAGAAAACATGAGTAAGATGCACTTATTGTGCCATATTTGAGAACCAGTTAAATTTACGGCCCAGCATGCATTTTAATGATCTCGTTTATATGGTAATGTTGGAATTCAGATCGTTATCAATATTTAAGAACACGCATTGAATATCATTCATTCTTTATTTTGAAATGAACTCGCACAACTCAGCCGCGTGCATTGACCCACTGGATATTTAAATTTAATTAGATCAATCAAGATGAGTTATTAAAATTGAAAGTATAGTTGCAAACTAACATGAAGTTTCATTGTTGTTTATTGTTTGAAACGTTTTGTTTTGCCTTTTACTTTTGTATAAATGTCAAGATATATTCTATTGAATATGGGTCAAATTGAATTGAATTTAATTATAGAAACATATAAAAAAGTAGTACAAATTAAGAGATTACGAAACAACAAAAAATTAATTGGCGCTCAGGGGCAACTTGATTGAAAACCCGAAAAAACCTGCAGCACCACATCATCTGAAGATGTTCAAGAAGGAGGTTTTAACGATGAACGAGAACGTGATTGTTTCCTACTAATTCACCAAACTCAAACACCTGTTCATGCAGCTGCAGTTTCGTGAGAATGTATCATCTTTCCCACCAACCGATTTCCTGGAGTCCACTAGATACTTGTTAGGACAACAAGATGATTCTTCCGAATTCTTGGGGTTCTTGTTGGATACTCTTCGTGAGCAAAAAAATAGCAGAATCAATACTCCTGACCGCTTTGGATTGAATGACTCCCTACAGTCTATTTCGTCTTGTGTTTGTGAATCTTTTGTTGAAAAAATCCTCACTTGTTTACTTTGTAATAAATGTTCAAGAGGTAGCGAAAACTTATTTGAATTTCTGGAACTTCATCTAGCGTTTCCTAATATGACTAATAACCAGTCTGTGCAAAGCTTATTGTTGAATAGTGGTGATAATCGATAATATTGCCAAACATGCGCCTAAGTAACTGACTGTTTTAAGAAAACAAGTATAGCTGAGGCACCAGTCAATCTAATAATAACATTGATGATCTTCAAACATGACTCTGAAGGAAGCACCAAACTCGTACGAAGGTTCGAAATAGTTGAACACTTCAATCCTCCAGACCACTATTATAATCTTCATGCAGTCATTGTTTACTCTGGTCCTAGCGTTGAATTTGGTCATACGTAGCAATGAATTGAATTTATTGGAGCCTCTGGAGACACCCTACATTTTGTTTTATGAAAGAGAAGACATTGGCAGATCAAGATCTTCAGATGATGTGGTGCTGCAGGTTTTTCCGGGTTTTCCTGCAGCTGAAAAAGCAAATGCACCACTGGAATCAATGAAGTCGCTCCGGAGCGTCAATTAATTTTTGTTGTTGTTTTATAATTTCAGCTCTTGTACACAGTTATGTCTTTTAATTTTACCACCAATCTTTCATTATATCTCTTCCGGTTTCATCTAAAGAACAATCATAGTGACCCGAATATTTTTTATGTGTTTATGTCTTCTACTTTTTATGTAATGAATTCAGAAATATCAAGAAATATGTTGGTTTTGTATTTTCATTGCAGACTTATAAGAAAAACACTGGCAAATGATTGTAAAAGGTTGATAAAAACAACAAATGAACAGAAATGTGAAAAAAAGTATCGACTCCATTAACTGGCATGGCAACAGAAAATGGTGAGTACTGCATGATGAAGGTCATAAAAAAATCAGGGCTGTCAATCTTGGAATAATATTAAAATTCTTTTTCCAAGTTTGTTGGCTTGGTTGTGCAGGTTTTTATGTCTGACATTTCGTCTTTTACTGAGGAATACTTTATTAAAAACGATGAAGCAACGAACGAAGAACTCGGGTTGTTCTCATAACGGATAGTGCATTATTGGATTGTGTCTCCGTTTTCATTGCCGGTGGGTGTAGCTTTGTGTTTTTCGTTTGAATTAAATGGCCTTATTTTTGTGAAATTGAGAACAGGTACACACTTTTCATTTATGGTAATTCCCTCTTTCTTCGTCTCTGAATTTCCATCATCTCCCTATATACTCTCGGATTGTAATTCTGAGTTTTGTCCAGTATTTGTAAATATGGTGATGTGAGTGCATTCTTTGAGAGCATGTTTGGCCACAGCTGATTCGTCAGTTTGTCCGTGACATCAATTTCTCTTATGTTCAAAAAGACGGGTACCTACTAATCTTTTCATGGTTCCAATATAAATCGACATGCAGCTATAAGGGATTTGGTATACCTTCGTTATTGCTGAAGGTTTCCTGCGGTCCTTGGCTGACCTCAGATTATCTTCTATAGTTTTAGTTGGCGTGAATATTGGTTTCACATTGTGTTTCTCCAGTATTACGTATCCAAATTCAATCTATATCATTTTTAACATAGGGGAGGAAAGCTTTTACATTAAATAACTTACCCGGAGTTATTTTGACTTTCTCTCTTCTTGGTCCTATGGCTCGCTCGAATTTTCCTTCGCTGTACCCATTCCCTTTGAAGGTATTTTTCAGGTGATTGAGTTCCTCAGGAAGACTCCCAGGTTCACAGATGCTTCTTGTCCTGTCAAAAAACTTTGAGAGTTTTTATCCAGATATGTGTGCACTGATTTCATGTGCCTAATGTCCCATCACACATCTGTTAACAAGAAGGCGATATACCTATTGCAAGAGTTTTGAGTTGAGGGAGTTTAGTTTCTGTTCACCATCCTGATATACTACGAACGTATCATCAACGTAACATAGCTAACAATATGGTTTCACGGATACTTGCTCCAAGATCCATTGTTCGAATTTTTCCATGACAAAGTTTGCTGCCACTGGATTAAACGGGCTGCCCATTGCGGTACCATCTTTTTGCTTGTGAAAAACATTATTTCACTGGGAATACGTCGATGATAAACAATAGCGAACAGGGCGGTTATGTTTGCTGGGAATACTTCGCCACTTGACCGGAACCATCGTGTACAAGGCACGTGGAAGCTCACTAGTATGTGTCCTGGATCTCACTTCATATCTGTACAACGAAATGTCTCTAAATTCTCAATAAATGGCTGCAATAGGATCGTCAAGTATTTGAGTTTGTGATCCTATCGCATTTACGATAGATCTTAGTGGCACATTCCCTTTGGGGATTTTTGGCAGAGGTAATAGATGGGGGAAGGGGCTTCGGATTTTTGTAGGACCTTCTTTGTGTCATATTCCTGACTTGATGAAAAAACATGTTTAAAATATGTTTTTCCGTTAACCAGCTATCGCATCCCTACGAACGACAACCCTCGAAGTAGCGGTTTCAATTTTATTTCAGAGGTAAAATATATACCAAATGACGATTAATTATATATAGAAAATGGTATTTTTAGGATATCCCTTTTTATTTTCAATATAGGTTAATTTCCAAGTCAACTGTATATGTCGTATATAAAGGCACATATGGAGCTAACATTTTTGAAGAGTTATTTCCTTAGAAAATTTTAAATACATTCAGAAGAAGTCCAAATGTTTTTCGCTTTTAATGTGAATAACTTTGATAGTGGTGCCGTCAGTTGACATTTGAAGCTGTCATATTTTACTCTACAAATAATTTGACTCAACTATGTAGAGTATACTACTAGCATACTCTACTAGTATTTACTTTTGAAAAATTAAAGATGATTATAATTATAATAGCTAATTGAATTTGTCTCTTAATCGAGTTATTGTTTGTTTCAGCTTGGAATAGTAACCTGTTGCTGCAACACAACCGTAACTAATTTTTTCTTCATATTCACCAATTGATTCAAAATTTGTAAATTTAATAAGCATGGAAGGATCGTGATGGGCTTTTGAGCGTTTTTTTAACACTCAAAATGTTCCTGAATGATTTGGGCGATACCAGAATTGCTGATATTCTAGATGCCAGTTTATTAAGAAGAAGACATCGATGTTGGAATGATTTGAAAAAGAAAAAAGAATATTGATCGCAATTTTCAGAGAAGTAGAAAAATAAGTTTCATATCTAATAGAGAGGCAAAGACGGTGAAGATTGGTTCGCTTGAGAACAGTGTTAAGTACCCTCCAGAGAATATACCCATTGGAGATGAACGACTGAGAAAATCATCATATTTTTTGATTGTGTGTAACGTTCATTATCTGAATAAAATACAATTTTCTCATAGTTAACTTAGTCTGCTTTATTGATATATCAACCTCTTGGTTCTTGCAATTGCTACATTGATCACAGAAAAAAATCCAAAACAGTATTTCACCATAAGCTTACGACTTGTTTTTTATTTCTAGTATAGTACAACCCAACGTAGGACTTTTATCGTACGCATTCAGGCATCAATTCATCATACCTGAATTCGAAACTTTCAGTAAAGATATAGAAGAAATTTACTGGAAATGTAAGGAAAACACTAATGGGACGGTGAGTTGGCTACAAACATTTCAATAAATTTTCATTATGATATATCATTTTTATTTTAGTTTTTGTGTACTTGGATAACTGATATCTAAAAAAAATGTAGCCCATTTACCAAAATTATTTGTTTTTTCAATTCATAAATATACAATGTGAGGTTGAATTATGGAACAAATTCATTACTTTTCAATAAACATACTTTCGACAAAAATCCTGAAACCATATCGATTTTTGTACATTGAAACTGAAAAATTCCTGGAGCGCCAGTGGGTTTGGTAGGCATGTGAAGGAAATAAAATGAAAATATTCAATTCTGAGCATTATTCTGAGGTAATTTGGAACGTTTGTTCATGGAATACATAGAAATTCACCTGAGAATAATTCAACATACTACCGCACTGGGTTGTCTCACCACATTGTACGACCAATAAAAAAAAAACAGGTATCGGTGTGATAACATAGTTCAAGAGAACCCGAATCAGGTACCGATCGACACAAAAGTTTGGATTCAGGTTCTACTCACCCTCTACTTCAGAGGTGTACCTGTACCGGGGGTTACTTTTACCCTGGACGTGTATCTCTCTCAATGTTTTGGTATTTGCTTCTATTCATGCAAATCAAGCCACCTTTTTCAAAAACTCAATTCAATTCAATTTATTCGCGTGAAAAAGTGACATACGTCAAAATTGAAAGTTTCAACGTGAAATAACTCAAAAACAATGCATTTCCGTCAGAACTAAGCGAGTTGTGACGGCAATAATATGAAAAGCATCCCCTTAATCACAAACCTCATAGAAAATCATCGTTACCACTTTATAATTCACTTCATGCTTGTACTTGTAATGTGTTCTAGGAGTTTGATTGGTTTGAAATGCTTAGTTTTGAGAAAAATACGAGCTTGAAGTGAAAAGCACATTTGTCAAACTAGCAAAACGTTGCCTGTTATTGAGCACTTCAACCCGGAAAAATTTCTAGATCGTATCACAAGCGCTTGAATAAAATGAATTCTGATAATGGAGTAATGATTACGGGCGGATTTCCAAATTCTCCCCAAAAACCAACAATCAATCAACATTATTTTCAACATAACTCGCTTAGTTTCGATGCTTGGGACTTAAAAATATAAAGATTTTTCTAAACACTGCTTGAAATGTTCTATGAGTTCTCTTGAAAGAATTGTTTTTTGCTAACTTCACGTTGAAGAACCATTAATCGAGATGGTATTGCTCTGTTTGTATTGGATCTACAGACTCCCTGAATCCAATATTATTTTCGTTTTTTTATCAGTTACAATTTCACTAAGAATACATTTTTTCGTGAAATCTTTTTTGAGTTATTCGCGAAAAACAGTTTCAATATGTATGTTTATTGATTGAAAAATTGATACTATCACTTGTAAATGAGTCCAAAAGTAATGATTTTCAGAAAAAAAGCTTATTGAACAAAAGTTGATTGGTATAAGTCAGTTTATCTATTCCCTGACTCAATTTCAATGAAACATTTTGCACCCCTTGCGAAGGGGTTACCTTCAGGGTAAAAGTAACCACGCCGGTACGGTATCGGCTTTGAACTAGAGGGTAGGTAGAACCTGAATCCCAATTTTTGTTAAAATCGGTACTGTTTTGATAAAATTACACGAAAAAAAAAGCATTAACTGGATTGAGAAGCAGACGTGATTCCCCTAGAAAAACCTGCTAAATCACCTGATCATAAATTTTATTTGTAGAATATGTGAAATCAAAATTATTATTATTACACAACTCCCAGAAACATTCTACAATATGTTTCACAAAATACCATAAAATTAACATATGCTCAAAAAGTAAAATATAAAATCTTCAGAAGATACTGTGCAATAAAAATAATAATTCAGTACATACATACAATCGTACAAGGCATCTTTGCTCCATGGTCCAGGGAATGAATGGAAAAAGTCATTGATACCATATAGGGGATTTTCCGTAAGTAATGTCTTTAAATGTTTTTTGAATGTAGTAAATTTCAGACAACGTACTGTGAGAAGTAGGCCATTGTATATTTTAATAATATCAATAGCATCGTTCATTCTTTGTAACCGGGTTTGAGGTATAATCAAATTTTTTTTATTCCGTGACCATATATATCGGACACAACAGAGTAACTATTAATGTATTGTTTGACATCTGGTAACTTTACAAAAATTATCAGAGAGTGAAGTGTCATTATTCTCAACGTTTTAAAGATTGATTTGCAGGAGTCTATAATAGATCTTACATCCCTCGTCTGAATGACGAATATAACATTTAAATGAAACTGAGCTGCCAAGCTCCAGACAGACAAGCCATATCTAATAATGGATTCGAACAGTGCATAATAAGTAGTTATTGCAGCGGATTGGTTAGGTATACATATTCACCAACTCACATGTACACATGACTCAACCTCTGATGGAAGCACCAAACTCTTATGAAATAGATGAACACTTTAATCTGGCATACCACTATTATAATCTTTATGCAGGCATTGTTCACTGTGGTTCTGGCGTTGAATCTGGTCATTATTATACATTGGTCAAAGACGAAATGGACTGGTTTAAGTTTGACGATTATCGTGTCACTAAATATTCTTGCGATAATTTGTAGACACCCTACATTCTATTCTATGAAAGAGAGGACATTGGCAAATGAAGATCTTCAGATGATGTGGTGCTACAGGTTTTTCCTGGTTTTCATGCAACTGAAAGAGCAAAATTTGCTCTTTCAGTTCCAGGGGGGCATTTAATGCCCCCCTGGAATAAATCAAGTCGCCCCGGAGCGCCAAATAATTTTTGTTGTTTCATAATTTGTATTACTTTGAAAACATTAAATTACACATATAAAATGTGGAGTTTTGCTTGCTGCAGTAATATATCAATACATAAAATAAGATTAAATCACTAGTCAGAACACAAACTAAAGCAAAAAACAATAAGTGAAACATTACTGCGATTAAAAATCTCATTATTCTCCTGTGAGGGTATCCTCTAAATATTCTTTATGGCTATAGTAACATGTGTCCAGTAGTAAGTTTTTAACTTTCTTACTGAACATCGTTTCAAAATTCAACCTCTCCATAAAAAGTGGCAGTCTGTTACAAAAATTGATGGCATATCTTTGAGCTTTCTCAGCGACTCGGTTTTTAATCTCCTTAATCGTCGCAGAACGCCATCCTTTCATGGGTCTTGGGAACAGGAAAATGTAGCGGGGAACCAAATCTAATAAATACGGTGTTGTTTTTGGCCAAAAAATTACGAACAAGCAATAACGAGTGAACAGGTGCATTATCATGATGCAAAAAGCCATGAATTGTTTTTCCATAATACCGGGCATTTTCTTCGTATTGCTTCTCGTGAGTGTCGCATAAGTTCACCGTTGACCGTACGACCATGTGGCAAGAACTTCTGATGAACTACGCCATGGTAATAAAAAAAACAATTAGCAAAACCGACATTCGATCGAACTTGTACTTTTTTTGGTCTTGGCTCTCCTGGCCTCTTCCATTAGGACGATTTAACTTTGGTTTCGATGTCATAACCATATACTCATGAATCATTACGAGTTATGTAAACTGCTGAAACTGTGAACATATGTTCGAAACGAGTGTACCAACATAAAAATATCTAATCGAATGTACATAGCCCGCGATATTTGAACATTCACCGTATTTTTTGAACAGGCCTCGTAAAAGTCTTTATACAAACTGTGCGAGGGCGACAGCACGCTGGTATAGGTAGAACTGGAGAAACGTTGGTCACAAGTTGAACATTTCTGAATATTTAATAGAATAAATGTAAGCTGGACGTGTAATTGGCTTCACATTGAACTGATTAAATATGGTTGAATAGAGACCTGTGGAATTGCGGAAGAGAACAATCAAATTCAAGATGAACGCTTTACAAGTATGTGTAGATCATGCATATAAGTTACTTTCAGCATCAGATGCACTGGAAGAAAGAGCCCTCCTGAAACAACTACTATCATATAAACATTAAATTACACAAAAGAAATAGCACTTTAGAAACAACCTTCATATGAATTTTATACAACACTTTATTATGTGTGATTGATGACTTGTTTACTTTATGGTAATTCATGATCACTTTAATGAAATGAATAAAAACACTTTTGTCTAAATACCATTGGAAATTTTTTATTTTACGACCGGTTTCGGGTTTGATCCCATCATCAAGTATGAATCTGAATTTGAAACATCAATTTTATAGAATTTTCAGGTATGCTGAAAGGCCAGGTATTTAAGAGACGGAATGCCAACTTGAAAAGCCAGGATGAACATTGAAGGTGGTGCTCGATGCGAATCAAACTCTTCTTTTTGACGAGTCTGGTTATAGTGAATCCTTTGGGCAGCCAGCTCACGAAGCTTACTAACATCCACAGCGTTCTCATCTTCTATTTCGCCAATATTGTGCGTACCTGTCCTATATCCAAGAAGTATTTCTGTTGGGCTAGTATTAATACTTCTATTCCAAGTATTATTGATCCAAACTGTATATTGGAGATGTTCTCATCCCATTCGTTATCCTCTTTGTTGGCACCCCTCGAGGCTAGACATTCTAATATAGTTGTGTTGTATCTCTCCACCTGTCCATTACGTCGTGGCATCCCTACTGCATTGAGGTGGTGACCAATATTCTTCTCCAAACAAAACTCTCTGAATCTTCTCGACGTGATAATTCTTTTGGGCACTCCAAAAACTTGTATAATTTCTTTCAGGGCAACAAGAACATGCTTTGTTTTGGTATTCTTTACCACCTTGATGAACGTGCATTTCGTGAAAGCATCTACCGAGAAATCTTTGTAATTGCATGTAAGTATCCTGGCTTTTTCCGCGACGCCGTTTAAAAACAATTTTACATATTTTTTATGATTTTTCACATTTTTGGGAACCAATATTTATTTGATATTCTCTCCAAGGTTTTGCCGAAAGCGAAATGGCCTACGTCATCGTGATTAAACCTCAAAATCTGCCATATGCAAGCTTTCGGCAATACCGCACTGTTTCCTCGATCAGTACGACGGTATAACCTTCCCCTCGGAACATCATATTTTTCTTATATTTTTCATATCTTTGTTGCTGTTTCGATCACCCGATAAGATAATATTCTTGATAGCTTTTATGTCCGCGTCGGATTCTTGAGTAACCATAAGCCAGTTGTCATCGGACAAGATCGCAGCATATATACCTTGACTTTCTCTCTCCCCCACTGGGTTACGACTCAGTGCGTCCACATGAGTCATCCTTGTACCTGGTTTGTGCACTATCTCGAAATCATAATCCTACAATTCCAGAACCTATCTGGGTTTAGATCCTTCTTTGACATGGCGTTACGAACAGCTGAGCAATCTGTAAAGATTTTGAATTAAATACCAGCTAAGTAATGTCTGAATTTTTTTATGGAGCGAACAATGGCTAATGCTACCAGTTCGTACGAATGATATCTTTGTTCGGTGGGCGTGGTTGCTGAAGAATCCAATCGCTTTTTCCATTCCATCGTTCAGCTGTACTAACATTCCAGCAACACCCCAGCGACTGGCATCTGTATACAGTATGGTTTCTTTTCCATTGTCAAAATGAGTAAGTACTGGGGAGGACGTCAATATTTCTTTGAAGAACGCAAAGGCATTATCCTGTTCTGTTTCCCAAGTCCAAGGATGATTTTTACTAAGTAGCTT
Source organism: Leptinotarsa undecemlineata (assembly GCA_015342065.1). Classification (NCBI taxonomy): domain Eukaryota; kingdom Metazoa; phylum Arthropoda; class Insecta; order Coleoptera; family Chrysomelidae; genus Leptinotarsa; species Leptinotarsa undecemlineata. The sequence continues at coordinate 2,282 of WOGP01003778.1, read as the reverse complement.
AGTGAGGGGTTTCGCCTAGAGCGCGAATTTAGGTACAAACTTACGAAAGTGACCAACTAGTCCTAAAAATTGCCTGACCTCATGTATATTACCTGGGCGAGGATAAGGGAATCTTCCACTTGAATCTTTCACAAGTGTCAAACTGTAATATCATTTCCATGGCAACTAAGATTTAAAATGAAATATTAGGTCTTTGTTTTAGTTAATTTGCGTAAAAACTTGAATGTAATTCCGTTATTTTCATTAAAAATATTTACGCTATTTGTTTTTTTTTCATCTGGCAGCACTTCATTGTTGAAATCATTAAAAAAATATTCTCATGGCTATATCTGTTGATATAGGGTGTTTTTTATGACTGTTGGCTGTGTGAGTTTTCGAATTTTTGATTGTCATAACTTTGGTAATAATGAATATTTTTTCATGAAATGTTGGTCACACCTGTGGCACTCTGAATCCAGTGGCGTAGTGATTTTTTCAATAAAAAAATCGCTAATAAAAAATCCCAAATTTCGACTAAGAAAAAATATCGTAGTATGCCCTGAGACTTTAATAAACATTTAAAATTTTGTCCCAAGGTAGACCTTTTAGTACTGGACATTTCAAAAAAAAAATTATTAAAATCGGTTCACAACTTCAAATTTTAGGGGGGTGTTTCCATTAAAAATGGGTCACACTGTATAACGATGTAAGATTCTGAAGGATATACTAATTCCTATAAAGGCATAAAAAATACCTTCACATTTTTTTGAAAGTCATTATTTCTTGTGGAAGAGTCAACGTTACTCGATGTTTTCTGGGTTTTTAACCTTCCATAAACTGGCTTTCATAAAAAAATATACATATTTCCAAAAAGGCGTTTTCAACCGTAATTATATCAAGTTTTGAGCCTTTTTGAAGAGCTAGGTGACAATTTTTTTTTTCAATAATTTAACCAACTATACTTGAACTTTTTCGAGCAGATTTTCTGTTTATCTAAATCTATCCAAGTTCCAGATTGTGATTTGGATGTTCAATTTCGACATCATTGGTATGCATCTCAGGCCAAAAGTTGGTGAGATCAATCGCCTGTGGTTTAACATAATCAGACTATCACAGATTTCATCAAATGCCCTCCTGCAACTAGCCTATAATTATAGTCCGAACCGGGCTATAACGGTACCCCAAAACCCACCCAGAAAACACTACATTTCATCGTTCTCAATCCTTTGGCTCCTTTCCAGCGTAACTCATTAAACTGAGGACTTTATGACTTAATTTCGGCTAGGAGGCTGCGTAGGCAGTCCTCGATATGCGTAAAAACCAATTAAAGGGTACAAACTAACAGAAAATTAACCGTGTGACGAGCTTAAATGAAGTCGACATGGAGCATGAAATACAGGTTGTGCAAGTCTGACGCCATTACTCATTCTTCTTCTTCTTTTATTTCGATTTTCAGATCGAGACTTGTTTTTGTTCCGCTGCATGCGAGGAGAATTCCATTCTACGTTGCGTTTCTCTTAATTTTTACCAATCGCAGTTGAATCTGTCTCACTTCTTTTCATTAGCGAAGCATACGGTGCGTGGACGACATAAATATGAGGTTATGTTATGCCGATGCCGTATAGAGAACTCCTATATCTATATTTAACATAAACAGTCGTTGAGACGGGATTCTATAGTTTATGTGGTGAGGAGATACTGTGATTCGAAGGCTTTCTTTCCAGAGGCGGTTCGACGAGGCTGAGAGGGGTTACAAATCAATAAAAATAATAACGACATTCACTATATAGATAATAATTTCAATGTTCTCAAACTCAGGATGTGGCAGATTTGTCCTTCTCGATTTCACTGTAAAATAAAGTCAGTCCTGGATTCAATATTTAAATTTGTATTACATTACATTTATATACATCAAATTTCCGATGGTTAAATCTCAGACAATAACGCTCTCTAGAGAAACCTTGGAAAAAAATCAGAATCTACACTAGTATTTAATAAAAATCCGTTTCTTACTCAATATTACTGGTAAATGTATATTTCACTGCTCTTGAGGGTCATCATTACTTTCATTACATATGTTTAAACTTTGACTAAAATTTGACTTGTCAAAGCACAAGGATTAAATGAATATTCTATTCTATTGTCTTTCCTATTCTAATAACTTTTATTATTCCATGTCACCCCTTCTTTGGAACTTAGTTCTGGACACCCTGATTAATCGCCTTCACGATAATGGATTCTACACAATTGCATACGCAGATGACATAGTTATCTTGCAGACCGGTAAATTTGTGAACACACTG
>WOGP01003777.1:0-14773 GCA_015342065.1 Leptinotarsa undecemlineata | reverse complement strand
CGACCAACACGGCAGACAATTCGAGTGAGTGAACAAAGCATCCACGTCGAACCGCTTGGCTACCGACCGACCAAATGAATAAGTGTATGCTTTTTTAAGTAGAATACTTGTATTTATTAAAATTATTGTATTATTATATTACAAAAAATAATTTTCAATAATCAATCGATTAATTGATCATCTTTATCTTCATCAAGAAAGAGTTTCTGTGATCATCTGTGATGGCATCATGGCAACAGAATTCAGACTGGGGACGGAGTGAGAGACTAATAGATAGGGAAAAAGTGAAAGAGGAATAAAAACTTGAAGAGGAAAATATAGGTACAATATAGCTGCACGTAATAAACTTTATCGACGAATTTTTGTTATTTCGGCTTGCGGAAATCGTCAGATTATAAATATTTTGTTATCTTTGAATTATTTTCCTTAAAAAAAAAAACATTAGCTACGCTCGAGAATGTCGAAATGACGTTATTTCTTCACAACTTTGCTGCCCCCCCTTTCTTTACGTCACTCTCAAATTGTCAGATTACTGGAATATACACTTTTCAGCATGTAATCAACTCATCCTATGTTAATCTGACGCGCTCGAGAATTTCTGATGATCTGTTTTTTTTTACTGTTCTGATCCTTTATCCTTCACGGGCGGCCTTATATATGGGGCTCGTATTTGGAGGAGGTACTTAACCGGGTACAAGGTATCCCCCTGTATATTAATCTGCCGCGCTTCAGTAAATCCCGAAATCTCCGTTTGGGCTCCCCTATTATAAAATCGATGCCGTGAATTATATATTTTTTAAGGACAAAACACTAGGACTACAGAAAAACCCTTAAGGAGCTCTTACTATAGAGCATGTGCGAAAGTAGTTATTCACATTGGATTTGAATCGCTGGAGATTAAATCCATTCGGTAAAACGTTCTCAGGAAGTTCACTTCACATAAACGCAGTTCTCCAATTGAAAGAGTCCTGATACAGTGACGTTCGAGGTTTACTGAATTGAACCTCAAAACGATGAGCAGCCACAGTCCGTCGCGTATTTCTGATATGTACCGTTTTCGGTGGAATCAAATATGCCGTCACTTGAACACTTCCCGTGAAATATAGTAGAGAGACAAATCCCCAACCTTTCTTCGATGTTCCGGACTATCAAGGTTGCAAGTGATGTTCGCGTCTCCAATCAGGCGGATGGCTCTTCTCTGGATGTAATCCAGCAGCTTCAGGGTATATTTGGGGCGGAGCTCCATACATGAGAACAATACTCTAAAGAAGGTTTCATCTTAGCTTTGTGAAGCATCAAAAGTTGCTGGGGTGTGTACAATTTTCTGTTTCAGAACAGCGTTTCAAAATTTTGAGAAGCAGCCTTTGCAATTCCAGCGGCATGATTGTGCCAAGACATATGGTGATGAATGTGACGCTGCTGCTCCACGTCTTTCAATAACTGGTAGCAGTTTCTCGAAATTGCTTTTCAAGTCGTTCCCCAATTTTCGAAAAGTTATAACATTTCTTTTAAGGTGAAAACAAATAGGATGCCGGTGAAAACAGGTTACAGTGTTCATATTTTTGGAATCAATAACTGTGGCATCTTCTGAAGGTAATGAGGTTGCCTTTTCAACGAAGCCTTCCGTCTAAGGGGTAATCATGGCTCAGGAAAAATGCGAATGTGAAATCGCATTAAGGAATCTTTCCAACTGCTAACTCTGAAAATCTTTTCAATATTGACAAAGTCCCCACAAAAAATACAATTTAAAAACATAATTAAGACTGAACTGCTTTTCAGTTCGGCTTTAGATGTTTCTACTAAGCGGCTGAACATTTTGTTTCAGCAAGTAAAGGGTGTTTTTATAGAGGTGTAGAACTTCATGTGGGCAACACTTTTTTAACTAGCGGTCATTTTGGCAGCTGTCAAGTCATTTATGTTTAGTTTAGTTCAGCATTTCAACATGAATATACTGACGTGTAAACAACGCTTCCAAATTGTGCAAATTTATTTTGAAAATCGTGGTTCTTTTCGAAATACGTATCGTGGCCTACGTCCATTTTACGGACAACATAATCGTCCATCAGATCAATTAATTCGAATAACTGTTGAACGTTTTCGCACCGCTTTCACTCTAGATGATGATACGCATCCACAGAAACGTTGCTGCTGTAGAGCGTAGAGTAAAGGAATACCCGAATCAGTCCATCCACCATCGTGCACAGGCATTGGATATGTGTCCATATACTGTATGGAAGATTTTGCCAAAAGATCTTGGTTTACGTGTTTACAGAATCCAGCTTGTTTACGAATTGAAGCCATACGATTACCTAGCAAGGCGTAGTAGACTCGGTGAATGGGCCCATAACAAGAATACCGTTGATCCCGATTTTCATAGCGAATTTTGTTTAGCGATAAAGCTCACTTTTGTTTGAATAGATACGTTAATAAACAAAACTGCCGTATTTGGAGTTATGATGATCCTCAAATGTATGTTGAGACACCGTTAACCGTTACATTCAGAAAAACTGACTGTTTGGTATGCTCTATGGGCTGGTGGAATCATTGATCCATACTTCTTTAAAAATGATGCTGATCAGAACGCTACAGTCAATGGTGACCGCTATGGAGCCATGATTGCTAAATTTTTCGTTCAACTGAACAAGCATGATGTGCAGGAGCTGCGGTTTCAACAAGACGGTGCAACATGTCACACAGCTCGTGCCACAACTGATTTATTGAATGGAACATTTCGTAATCGCATAGTTGCACGTATCGGACCCGTGAATTAGCCCCCAAGATCGTGCGATTTAACGCCGCTACACTATTTTCTGTGGAGATATGCCAAGTCGCTAGTCTACGCCATTAAGCCCGAAACGATTGACCACTTGGAGGACACCATTTACCGGGTTATTGGCAATATACGGCTACAAATGTTGTTAAAAGTAATAAAAAATATGGACCACCAGATTATGTGGCGATCATATGCCAGAAGTCATATTCAAATTATAATAACAGAGAAGTATCTTTCGAATTCAGTAAATTTGAAAATTCATCTTTGTTTTATTCCATTTCAAAGTTTTATACCTCTATAAAAACACCCTTAACATCCTAACTTGAGGATTAGTGAACAGTCTGAGAATCCGTAATTTAAAATTACTCAGTCTTCAACTACCCAAATAAAATCACCAACTTCTCATATAAAAGACCAATCAATTTGTGTTCTTATCGAAGGTAGCATCAACAAATGCCACCCGATTATCGAATAACTCAGAACAATAATCAGTATAAGAGCGGCTTTATCTGCGATTCATTGTTTCACGCGCTTGCCGGAGAGAAGTTTACTAACAAAGTTACGATCGGGACGCTTGTCACACAAATTCAAATTATCGACTAAAGTTTACCATTCGAAGGCCAACATTCAACACATTGTAAATTATAACAATTGCAAAAGTTAGAGCCGAGTTCGGTACTTTATGCGAGCCATTTCATAGAAAATCGCTACGTATTGACCAAAGCTCTTGAACGTGACGGATTATATGTTGATGAAAAAATTTGGTGTTGAAGTTTGTGGTGGAAGAGCTTTATAATATTTTTGTAAACCCCTGGAAAAAATGCATTTATGCACTTGTTTGCTCAAGAATAAAAATTATATCATCCACTTTTGTAATTTGGTACTGAAAACAATTGATAACTTCATAACAGTTAGATGTAACTGAAGTGAGTAATAAAGGTAGAGTTGGCATTGAATTAATGAGGACTGCCATTGAAATATTTCACTAATGAAATTTCATTATTCGTATCTGCAAGTAGTAGTTCTTTCTCGGGAAAACTCCTGCATGTTATCTCTTCAAGTTTGTGCAGATCTTTTGTTAGATTGTCCACAATAGGAATTGAAATATAAAAATATTATTTTTCGTGTTTCTTCACACGGCTCTCAAAAATGTAGCATTTTTTTATAATGGAACTGTTTTCTAGATATACTTACATAATGATTCATTTCATCACAAACTCTACATGCATATTAAACAAAAGTGAAATTATTATTTGTTAAATATTTGCCAAAAAAGCATAGTCCTATAACTTTCTAAAAATTTCAGTTTTACTTTCCTTTTGAATTTTAGAGTAGTAGATTTTCAATTTCTTTTTGTTTGTGTGTGTTCAAATTCCTACAATATTTAAATATAATTCAGTTTCTTGTTTTCTGAATTATTTTCCATATGTAAATAGTTGCTATCTATTAATCAGAAAATTGAAATAGACATTTTTCATTTCGTTTACATCACTTGTCATTTAAATAAATAATAATCATATGATCAAAATGGATATTTGTTTTTCTATATAATATGTAAAATAATTCCCGTTCCGTTTCAATTTTCTAAATAATTTCCGCTGCGTTTGTTTTGCAAAGTAACAATTTATTTAAAAAAGTACCGTGTGAAGGCAAAAAGTGTAATTAAAATTGTGAAAATACAAAATCTTGACATGAAATCACATTGATAAAATTGAAAGGGTATATTTTTCGTATCAAGATGGAGAAGCAGTAAGCCAAAAACTTTTATTTTCAAAGAACACATTGATAAACTTTTAAAAAAATGAGTTTCTGAAAGGAAATGCTCCGGTGATGAGTTGAATATAGGTAGAAGGTTTATATTAGGGAAGTTGAGTGGATAAATCGATTTGTGAATAAAATGACAACGAATAAAACGGGGAAAGTGCTTTTTTGTGTGAATAGGTATCGCAAAATTCTGTATTACAAGATTGTCAGTCCCTTCTTAATTTTTTCGTTTTTACTTTCCAAGCTTAACCATGTTCTGGTGTTATTTTCTTTCTGCTTATGTTTTGATTTTCTGTCTTTAGGTTGCCGGTTCTATTATCGGTAAGGGAGGTTCGAACATTACCAAGTTGAGGAGTCAGGTCAGTATTTACAATTGAATAATATACTTTTAAGATTATTTGAGGCAAATTTTATCCCAGTTTTGGTTGGATAAAATATTTGCGTCATTGGTCCATTGGATAATTGTATTTGTGATTTTATTTTTTTATAAATGATTACTTTTTTAGGATTACGTTATTTAATGGATCATAAAAGCTTTGAAAAACTCTGTAACATTATAACATTGACAGCACAGCTTATTTCGATAAACTAGTTATTTTTCTCTCGGGGGTCCCCCTAACACAATGGAGTGGTATCCGTGTAACAAGGTGGTTTTTATTCAAATCGTCCTGGCCGTATATTATCTACTAGTGTTTATAAAATAACTTCTGCTCTTTTGCTTCAGTATGCCACACACCACCTCCTCATGAAAATTGCCTAAGTCAGAATCCTTATATACCGAGAGTTGGATTTTGTATAGGGGGATGATAATATTCGAACCGTTTGTCTGTACTGTTACATGTTGGGTATTTTTATTTCATTTGTATTATATTTTTCTCTTCTTTTCGAATAGTTTTTGTGTTGCAGAGTATTTTTTTATATATTTTATGTGCTGAAATTAATAATAATAAATACGATTTGGGGTTCTCTCAATTATCATAAATTAATGATCGATAATTGGTTATTAATCGATTATAATTGATAGACAAATTTAATTAACGAAAGATTTATCCGTTACTTAATTTTTTTTATCCAATAGAGTTATGTTCATTATTCATTTTTCCCTAGATCTAAATTTAATGACATGAAAAAAAATTGTTATTTATATTTTTGAAATTTAAGTTTTTGTTGACTCTGCACTTTTTTTTTTCAACAGATATCTGAATTTTTGTTTTAGTTGCTAATAGGTAAGCCCCTCTTTCTCGACAGGCTTACTCAATTTTACAGAACCATGACCACGAGAGTGTAGAAGACTCTGATAGTCAGGCACTCATTCCGAAGTTTAGTCTTCAGCTTTGAATTTAGTGCTTCCATGGAATGGTTTTCTCGAGGTCTCTCAGTCGTACATAAATCTTCGTATTTATAAGAGAATCCTATGTATGTAAAAAAGTCTACCAAAAGTTGCTTTATTGGACAGGGTTGAATTGAAAACTCAAAGAAATGGAATTTCGAAGCATGTTTTAAACAGCTCTAGGCTTACGATTCATATATAAGTTTGATAGGAAATTATATCTTTAAAAATTTGGTTCACTTTCGGCACTCTACAGCTAGTGGGTCGGTCCATTTTTATGTTTCTGTTTTCGTGTTGAGAGAGAAATATTAAAATTCCATATTCAATCATTTGAATGCCAATAAATCGTTATATGCATGAATCAAATAATGACGATATTTACTAATAATTGTTCGTGAACATGACATGTCGAACACAGCCTTGTGTATCAGTTAATTCGTGCGATATTTATGTATGACTGAGAATCGACGTTTCGGCCATTCCCAGCCCGAGCACTCAAGTGACCACAGCCACGATAAATATATTAACTAATTGTCTTCTGTCCCCCGGTCGTGCCACCACCCTGTGCCCACCCGATTCTGCCACCTGCCATCAATGCCCGCCATGTCATTTGCGTTGCCATGCCATGCCAACATACATCTGCCAACAACAGTACAAAGCCTCCATTACTGTCCCTGATTGCCCAGGCCCTGAACGGTAAACATTTTAATAAAAATCTCTTTTTTTAGTTGTGCTCACCCCGGCCCTGGTTGCACCTATGACTGAATATGTGTATAATTTGTTCTAGTATCCTCCCTACTTTTTTATTTGTGTTTTCAAATGTAATACGGGGGCGGTCTGAAAAGTTTCCGACCTCAATATGCAGCACTCGTAAATAAAAGCTAGTGAATTTCGTTGTTCATCTGTTGACAGTTACTCGGCCATTTTGGACGCGCAGTTGTTATGTAACAGTCGAGTGAGTTGATGTGATTGTTTTTATGAAAATGGACAAAATAGAGTATCGAGCTGTCATTAAATGGGAGACGATGAACGTTGGGGACATCCAAAAACTACAACTACCGACAAAAACTTCGCCAATGTTCACCAATTGGTACTAGACGACGGTTGAAGTGAGAGAGATAGCAGAGGTTATGAACATGTCGCCAAATTTGTTTGTCACAAATTAAATCAACATTCAGGTACGAGAAAGCTGTCCGCGCGTTGGGTGCCGCGTTTGCTCACGTTTTACCAAAATGTGTTCAAATGAACATTTCCAACTATCTGTTGACACAGTTTAGGCGCAATAAATCCGAGTTTTGATGTCGAACCAGTATCGCTCGAAACAAAAATACAGTCTAAACATTGGTCTTCAAAAGCAAGAACTGGCTTCAAAAAAAGCAAAAATTGTTTTTTCGGCTGGGATAGTGATGGCAACTGTTTTTTGGAATAGTCATGGAGTTATTTCAATAGGTTATCTTCACAAAGAAAAAACCATCATAGGAGCATATTACGCATCATTACTTGACAAGCTGAAGGCAGAACTTGTAGAAAAAGAAAATCCTGTTCCACAACTACAACGCACCGTTTCTCTTCTCAGCGGTTGCAATGGCAAAAATCCACGAATTACGGTTTGAACTGCTTGACCATCCGCCTTACTCACCAGATCTAGCCCAAAGCGACGTCTTTATGTTCCTTCATTCAAAAGTTGCGCTCAGAGGACAGAAATTTTCGTCAAATGAGGCAATCACCTTCGTGAAAAATTATTTTGCAGAGGAATACTCCGAGTAATATTTGGACGGGTTACAAAGATGAGAAACTATGAAAATGTCTTGTATCTTCTTTGGATCGGAAACTTTTTCAGACCAGCCTCGTATTGTGTTCCACCATTTGAAGCTCGACGACATGCTGTATGTATTCTTCATTATACGGAACTTGAAAGTTATTGTGATGTTTTACAGTTTGGATGTCCCCAGCCGTAGCAGCATTAAAAACATACCATGAAATTGAGTATCTCTAAAGTGATGATAACTGTACTAGTAAACGAATGTCAAAATTAAGATCAAAAATAATTTTTTCTCAAAAAATGGACTAGCAACTTTTAAGACGTAGATCGAGATCAAATACTTCGTTTCAATGTAGTTTCATTTCCCTATCATAGCTTGAAAAACTGTAGGGTTAGCAATAATGTTCATTAGGTATTGATAAAGTAAGAAAACACCCAATGACACTAGAGAACCTCAAGGTTCAGATCTGAGGCCGCAGCGTTCCATCTAATGTCAGTTATTTTTGCAATATTACATGACACCCATCCTGCTTGTTACTGATGAGCGTGAACGAGCATTCTATTTATTACTTCAATATTTCGGGTCATACTTCTGGACAACAGACTGACTGGTACAGTTGAAAGTGAGCTCTGCTCAAAACATTTTCAGAAACTACTTTCAGAAAACAACGTTTTTTGCATTTTTCTATTCGGGTACAATGGCTCTTACTCTAATAAAAGTATTTATGAAGATATAAAAAACGGTAAGAATACAATTGGGCCAACGAAGGAATACACAAGCAACATCATATAACATGCGATAAAACATCTACTTTTATAAAGCCTACTGTTGAAGAACATTAAAAAAAGAAGTGTTGAGAAATTTCACTATTAGTAAATTTCAAAAATAAAAACACTTGTTCATTGGAAGGTTAGGTTTCGTGACTTATCGAATGCACACATTGATGACGCATGTGTATTTTTTGCAGACTTATTTATAAGTATAATTTCAGTGCGATCAGTTCCATTGTTATATTTGTTTTATGAGTCATTGCTTTATGAAGAACACTTCCATTTGTTACTCTTGAAAACCTTAACCAACTGGGTAAAACAAAAAGTTGATAACTCATATGAAAGACGTTACAAGGTCTTCAAAATTTGATTTGAAAATCCAATTGAAAGCCATCCTACGTACTTCCAAACCATGCAACTTGCTCGAACGTCAAAACTCGTCATTACCAACTGTTAATTTTACCATATTTTACCAGCGCAATATGTGGAATATAAATTGTTTTCTTGAACCAGTTTTTACCCTCTGTTGTTGCATATTCAGTGCTAATTGAATACACTGAATGACGCATTCTGTTTTACGTATGCGGGTGAATATTTTGTAATATCTCATTTTTCTGTCACTTCAGAATACTCGTATACTACCCATGTATGTTTTCAAAAATGTTTCTTGCATCGTCAATATTAGATGTTTTGAATTTCCATTCCAAAATTCCATTACATAGAATAAAGACTCATCAAGTAGCAGATAAATTATAAGGGTGAAGCTTTGAATCAATGAATTAGTGGAACATGGCAAATATACCCCAGAATCATGTTTCATAGGTACAACAAATATCTTAAGTATGAATGTTACTACAGAAAAACCTTTGGAACCAATATTATTGCTAAAGTCTGAAATATCGATTTGGGTCCTCGATTACCTCTGCTGGAATAAGTGGTGCAACCAGTTTTACGCCGGATATGTCCGCTAGGTGGCATTCTGAACTCCCATATCACGTCATATCACAGATACCTTGATAAATATTAAATGTCAGAACTGAATTGAAAGAACGTTATTGATTTATATATTTACCACTTTTTTTAGCATCAATATATTTTATACCTTCAATATTCTTTGAGTTCAGTTGATAAATGATTTTTATGACCTATCCTCATCTATTCATTAGCTTCAGCAATTTTTAGGTAACTGTGCTAATCTTCCTTTGCAGGTTACTAAATATTCTGATTACTAACATACACTTATGTACACAGTAAAATTCAACTTTTGTAGATTCTAGAATATGTACCGTAATTGTTTCATAAAAATGATCGGTAATGGAAAATGAAAAAAAGGTTTCTTTTTGCTGGTGCATTTTTCATGAATTTATAAATATTTCACTAAACGATGAAACATTTTATATGCATACAATTTATGGTTGAACTTCAAAAATTCAAGAAAGAAACATTATCATCATTTATCAAGTATGCCAAAAAAATTCATTTTGTGAAAAAACTGGATGATGGAAAGAAATTCAAAAATCTGTATGATTGTTCAGTATTGTTTTTGAATGAAACGTCCTCATCATTATTATAAAAATAGTATATTCCACTCTCTTTCCTAAGGCCTGTCCTATTTAATTCCATTGGTTGAAAAAATTGTGAGCCATCAGGGGACGCCTGTGAAACTCAAAGATGATAATATTTTGTGACCCCTGTGATGATTGTTGAGTACTGAAATATTTATGAAAAATATGTAACTGAAATATACATGTAAAATTTTTAATGTGGATTTAATATACTAGTAAACTCAAGATTCTCAACTAGTTATTGCAATACATCACTAAAGAAACTTAATGATGCTCACTTTCTAAATCATTACTGTCAAGACCTATTTTATTTTTATTTATTTGAAAAAGTTATCTATTCAGTAGAACACATGCTGTAGTAAATACAACTGTGTACACTACAGGTATCCGAGCTCAGTGTGACAAGAAAGATAGCGTAACGCCGAACCAGTGGGAAGAGAATCGCACAGTTGTTTGCGCATGGCGGCCCGTCGCCATGGCATGCGTCCCCATGCCAGCAATCGGTTTTAGGTGCGGCTATAGATGTTTCACATCAAAAGTCAGATACAAAGGAAGAGTTTATATGGCTAAAACTTGAGTATGTATAGTCGCTATATCAAAATCAACAACGAAATATCCAAAGAAAATATACGAGTGATTTTGTTGTCAAAGGGAACTCAACCGTTGTTAATATGATGAAAATGGTGTACCTCAACGAGACAGGAATCCACATAAATCCCGACGCACTTTTGAATAGGGAAGATTTTTTGTCTTGTACAAAGTTGGATGTCTTTCATTTTGTTGAAAATAAAGAGTCTTTTGTCACAACTGCGAGACCAGGGAAAGTGTTCTATCCCAGTAAATTGTCACGGGCGTCCTCCATTAATCTTTTTTTAAACTGGGAAAGCATGCTTTGCGTTTTTGGTATTGCAACCCTGTTGTACGACGCGTATATATCGCCGTACAAGTGTGTCTGGAAACTCGCTGTTTGCCGTGCCAGAAAATTTCAATTATTCAGTTTTCGTACTATGTGTGACTACGCCACGTGACTAATGGGGCACGTTTCTCAGGTGTATTAATTTTGTGGGGATTGCAATTCTGAACACGGTAGCCGTGCGACGAGTGAATGTGGAAGTTGCGCTAATTAATTATCGTTAGTTGATCTAGTTTGGACTGTTTAGGATAATGAATTCGCAGAATTATAGTCGACTCGTCGAATATTAAGAATAATTTTGTTGAAGTCCAACGTTAATTTATAAGAAGGATTTCGAAACGTTAAAAATTTGGCCGCCATGTTTGTGAATGGTACTGAATGAATCCCAGATAATCCATTTCTTCCTGTACACAGTTATAATCATACTACACAGTCATTGTTAACTGTGGTTCTGGCATTGAATCTGGTCATTATTTAGTTAAGTTTGACGATAGTCACTAGGTGTTCTGGCGATGTCTTCAATTTTTTGAAGCCTCTGGAGACACCCTACATTTTATTCTATGAAAGAAAGGACATTGGCAGATCAAGATCTTCAGAAGGTTTTTCCTGCAGCTGAAAAAGCAAATGCGCCACTGAAATCAATGTAGTCACCCCAGAGCGCCAATTAATTTTTGTTGTTTCATAATTTCATGGTTTGTGTTAATTATGCAAGAAATGCAGAATGAAAACAGTTGAAAGCAAAAGAAAATTGAAGAAACGTGAAATGTAATTGTATTTGAAACAGAAAAAGTAATTTAATCCTTTCAAAAAATACTTTGCAACCTTGGGAAATCAATGGAAACTCACTTTTCCACTGCACTAAAAAGTTTACCCATTCTACACAATTTCTGCATTACAATTTCATATTTATCAGATTGTTGAAAGTCAAATGACCAAAGAAAGTCGATAAAAACGCGTATAAGGAAACGTGTTTTTTATACACGGTACAGATGGTACAGAATTGAATTGTGTTGGGTAAGAGTTCGGTGAAAATTACAATAATTGTCTGAATATTTGTTATAGGTTGCCTTGATCAGATTCGCTGTCTTATGTTTTTATTACATATTCCCACATTTGAATATATAATACAATTCATTGTAGTCATGTATGTGTTTGAAAGTTAGCATTTTTGTCCTTCTTCTCTTTCTCCACTAGTATAAATGAACTGTTGAGCTTTAGGTTTGTCAAATGTGAGTGGTTTTCAAAAGGAAACGTAACCAAAGAATATGTTAAAAACGAAAGTGAAACAACTGAAAACGTTAGCAAATAACAATGATTATGATTCAAAATCGTCTTGTTGGATGTGTTGAATATTATTGCGTTCAACTGTTTGGTTCTTTATTTCTTTGATCTCACGTTTTTTCTTTATATTATAATATCACAGAAAAATTCATAACCAAAATTCACGTTGCAAGTTCCGTCGAATGAATTTTATTTTTGAAAATCTCACGATATCCGAAAGACTTTTTTTAGTAATCGAACTGAAAATTAAGATATAATCAATTATCAATTTGCAAATCGGGTGAAGAGGTTTCACAGATGACAGGGATAGTAACAACACTAATTATGTAATATGTAATAATAAATGGGTTCATTCAGAGGAGATATCTGTTACATCAGTACATGATTTATTATTGAAATTACCAGTTGATTATACAATAATTATCCATATATTCAGTAGAATTAGAAAACTTCGTGAGTGATTCTGTTCTTCAGTGGATTATCGAAAAGTGTTTACTTTCGGGACAGTTAATTCGAAAGTGAATTAAATTTTAATTTGTTGATTATAACTTTGAAACTTTTTGACATTTTGAAAAGCCGTCGTCAGAAGGGAATTAAAATGAAGGAATACTTTATATTTGGACAGAGTTTTTCCAGTATCATTAAAGTTTTAAGTTGGTTAACAAACTTTTCCGAATAAGTTTTTTTTCGCTAACTTGTAATCACTTAGCTCATTATTCAAGAATGCTTTTTATGGTACATTGGCAGAGCTAGGTATAGAAACAACTGAAAGTGCAGACATTTCAGGGTTTGTGTCAGTATTTAAGTAGGGAAAATGTTTGTAACAGAAGAAAATTAAATGTTTTAATTAGTGAAGTTTTTAAATAAAATTTTAAATAGTCCACAAATGAAGCGTTTTCTGCGCTCAAAATGGGATGGCTTGATGTTTCACAGTGATCAACCACTTATTACTTTTTTTCAGCTATTCGAAATATGAAACTCAAATTTGCAACAATCAACATATTATGAAGTAATCTTTATTGAAATATATTCAGTTCTATGATGGCGCTTTAGTTTTTGTACCAAGCCAAGACTAATCTAGCCATAAAACTGATGACCAGATATATTCATATTTTGGAATTCAATAATGGCATCGAATGTTTTTTTTAAATTGAAGAATTAACAAGAGAAGAATTGAAGCACTTTTCATGTAGTTACCAAGCTACCAAGTATGGTTGAAGGCTGAACCCAGATTCAAAACTGAATTTCTGGTACACAAAAATAAAATTCAGTTTGCTATTTTGCTTTGGTAATATTTTCAGCATGCTCGGATTCAAAATATTTTTTTATAATAAAGACAATGGCAAACAAGGGTATTTTTAATGTACTATTGCTACTAAAAATAAATTGTACGATGGTTTAATGCATGCAATAAATACTGGTGTGTCAATCCAATCGACAAATGAAACAAAGAAATGAATTGAATTAAAAAAAAATTGCGGTATTTCTGTATACATAATATATTCATGTTTTTAAACCTATTTGAAATAATTTTTTAATTTTTTTCTATCAAACCCACATAGTAGGAATTTTTGTTTATGTTCATAATAGTAATAGTAGTTGAGGTGTTACTCAATTTATTAAGCTAAACTAAATTCATGAATGAGCTGAAGAAATCTTTTTTTACGTTATCGGTCATTTTTTTTTCTAGGGGATGGTTTACTAACGAAAAACATGATAAATAATCCTAACATTGATTAAACAGAACACATTCTCTTCCACCCCGTCGTGCCCATCCACCAACTTATTGAAATTAATTGGTCATTTTTTTCAACTGGATATCTCCTTCCCCTCAATTCAAGGTCGTTCTCTGCATAGTCATCCCTTCTAGAACGCCCTCCTCCCTTCAGAAAAAATCCCAATGTACCCCAACCGAATTAATGAACCCCTAAACCGCTTCACGTCATCCATTCAAGACTCTATCGAAGATTGCCCGCCCAATATTTCCACCATCTCACTAACCGAAAAACTTTCCCCCTTCGACTTTTCCTACATTTTAACTTTTTTCCCTTCTCGAAATTAACTTGATTTTGTTTACAGGCTGTTAACGTTGTCTTCCGATATGGATTCCGTCTGCAATATCGTGGGAGACGTCATTCCCAATTTGGAAGAGGTGAGTTAGTGTCTATAGTCAGGTTAATTTTGGATATATAGGCTGGTAAATTTAATGAGCTTTCGGGCAATGATAGCCGATGAAAATTTAAAATTATAGAGTAGCAATGAAGAAATGTATATTCATTTGGGTGCAATGTTTAGACGTTACTGCATAATACAGAAAATTTTGCTGATCCTAACATTGTAATCTCAGATATGATCATTACAATGCATTAAGCAAAAGTGTCATCTGTGGGGAACGATAAAACTAATTTTCAGATCGCGAATTTGATTTGTTGACTAACATGATTTGAGATTAAAAATTATTTAAAAAAATATGAATGATTCATAAAATTTCACACAAAATAATAACAATCATATAATTCTAAGGCAGCCATCTTAGTCGCACAGATGCAGAAGGCTGTCATTCTTGGCTCACTGCACTTGCTCAGGGCACATGATTCTCGGACCCAATGATCAC
>WOGP01003776.1:0-14774 GCA_015342065.1 Leptinotarsa undecemlineata | reverse complement strand
AGCGGTTTTTGTGGGATTATCAGATGTTTCAATTAGATATTGATAATGTTTCTTACGGGTTGCCTTTAACAGGTTTATATAATCCTTTTTTGATCTGTATAATATTAACGTAGTTCAGGAAAAGTCCTTGATAACGCATATAAATTTTTTAATTAGTAGACGATTGTCTCACATCATTATTTATCCACTTAGTATTTCTTTCCGCAGATTGTCTAGTTATTAACGGAAAATATACATTAAAGTGAAAGGTAAAAATATTTATAAAATAAGTGAAAGCTTCATTTGTATCCAAAATACCATACAATTGATTCCAGTCTTCAGTCATGAGGCCATGAATGAAATTATTTATTGAACTATCAGTAAAATGTCTTGCTCGATGAAAATTCGAGACGGCAGCGAAATCGCAGTCAATTTCCATGAAAATAGTCCGATGATCTGAAACAATGTTGTCAAATACGCATTATTCTGAATAGTAGCAATATCATTGAAATCGAAAAGAATACGCGACGTATTGAGGGTATTACTTTCCACAAAAACTTACTTCACTATGTACCACAGAAAAAACTAATGATTTACAGTGTGTATCGTTTTGCTGAGTTCTACTATAACATACTTGATCATGTGAACGATACGGAAAATACCGCATTCTCACCGATATTTTTAATTGATCCCTCGTTTGTGCAACGTGCCAGTAATTTTTCCGAGCGCTCAAACTCTAAAACGACGCCAACAAATTGCCGGGTGTAAAATAACGAACCTCTCGTATGAATAAGTTCGACATACCACAATGTACAAATAACGAGATCGATCAAGTGGTCGTCCAAGTGAAAACGGCATTACAAGGAAACGCTTGCTGCATGGCTTGCGGTTTCAATTATTCCGTATTTTCGCTCGTTACCCGAGAATTGTTGTTCTTTTGGGAGCCTGGTATTTTCTGGAAGTGTGAATTATGCGAGATTCGTCTTTGTTGAAGTTCAAATCCGTACCTTTATTGAATCCGTATCCGATCGATTTAGTCAATAATTAATCGAAAAAAATGTGTGATGATTGTCAAATCAGTGATTACGTACGAAGCGGATGCCTGGTGGCCGAAACCATTTCAGCGAGTGTCGCGTCCGACTTTTTTTTTAATGTTCATGGACTGGAATACAATTCCGATCGACAATTCACCCGTAGCATACCTGTTAAAAACTTGGACCAATCAGAACAACCTATTGCGCACCAATTAGGAGTAAGCATTCCCATGGTCACCCTGCTATTGCCCCACCACTGTCCATCAACGTTGTTCCCGCCGTCATCTCCACTATCACCCCCACCACTCTCTGAAATTATTATTATGAGTGAACACGTAGCTCATCACTCAGTCATTTCTGAAACTTCGAGATATAGCTGTCAAACTCGCGATCAACGCATATAATGATGTCTGTTGCAGTACCAGACGAAACGTTTGGCACTGCACGTTCCCCTCGAACACTATCTACTAACCTGGATTTTGATATCTTCAATACTTTGTCATTATTTAGTCACAATTAGGTGGAATACCTACTATTGCCGCGCAAAACGCTGAATTACCTTTCGAAGCTGTGGGTTAGCTGTTGTATCTGCCACACGTACCTAAAAAATCGTAGGTCTCACATGACAGACAAGGATTTGGTATCCTTATCAAGACATGGCATATCATAGATATGCACATCTCCTGGATATATTTATTATTTTGACTCCCACACCGGTGTTTGTGGAGTTGTTTCTGGACTTTGTCTGTAGGTGGCGCATAGGTACATCCTACTGAATTAACTGTAAGCAGAGTTATGACTAGTTTAGTTGGAATTGGGATACTGAGTTCGTTAGTTAGGGGAGCTATGGATTATGCTGTAGAAGACCCCTCCCGATATAGAAGGTCCCGACACTGCCGAATGGGGCCCCTATGTCCTCCGTTAAAAGATGAACAATTTTTTCATCCATCTACCCTCAGCCAGGTAGGAGTACACCGTGAAGGGCGGCACTGATGTCTGAGGACATTCATGTCGCCATCCCACCATCAGTCATGACTGTTTGTCCCTCTGACAAACATCAGTTGAAAGGGTAAGGGAGCCTGGCTTCAACCTGAACGAAATGAAGACGACTAGCTCGAGATACTGAGACAGAGTGAACCGTCAGCGTCAGCATTTGAATGAATTTACCAATTCTAAGATATTTAAAAAAATATGTCTGAAATATGTTTTTCCGTTAACCAGCTGCCACACCCTTACGAACAACAACCCTCAGAAGTCGAAACTTGTGCGAGTCAAGGACTAACGTATGATTCCCAATACGATTCCTAACTATGAACATGGCATCTTTAACTAAGTACCATTATAGTATATTTTTTATCAGATAGTTTTAAATCAGGTGATGCCTTCTAAAACCTGGGTTGTTCAAATTTGAAACTCATCTTTGTTTTGGAAGTTACAGGCCAGTCAAAGCTGGGCCTGTAAAATCGTTCTTATTGGATATAATTCAGCATCTACAGGGATGGAAGTAGGAATTTCATTTAAAAAAAGAATTACTTCAAAGGTTATATTTCTGATGTTATAATTGCATAGCTAATTTTTTCAAGTACTGGCACTAAAACTGTCTTTAATTTATTACCATTTTCTGCATGTTTTTGAATTTTGATATATAAGTACGTATGCAGCGCCATCTAAGATTCAATAGACGAACTGAAGCGTTAAAACATGGAAAAGAATCCAAAATTTCAAATTTTGGTAGAGATTCCTTCCTGATCAATAATAAATTATGAATTTCAATTGATTTCTGACTGAAACTTCAGAATTCAAATTTGTTACTGGGACATTCTTCACTATATCACCCATTAGCGGAGTCAAAAACTAGCAGATCCTCTACGTTTTAATAAATTCTGCCCTATTCACATCCACTCAAAGAATCCTCTATTGATTTCTTACCGAAAGTGTATGATTAGTTTCTATTCCATATCATCATTTTGTAAAATTTTTCTACCTTTAAAAGACAAGTATATATCGCCATCTATAATTCAATAGCATTATTATATCCTGAAAACATCAGGTCGACGCAAAAGTTCTTATTGTAGAGTCCTTTCCATTTGGTTTTGTCTACCAATTTCCCTTCAGTTATTGTCTGATAGAGGCGCTGATATTTGTTGATAATTTGGCAATCGATTTGAAGATGACACGTTTCAAAAAGAAGTTTCTTAGACATACAAATTTATAATATTGCAGTTTATTTAAAATACTTTGCCATTGTACCAAAGAAAGTTGTCATCTATCAGTAAAATATTCTCGATTTATAAGTCTTTTTTATTAACAAAAATACAATCATAGGACATCTTAACATTAAACTTGAAATGAACTACTTCAAAATATGTGACTTTGCTTCACGTAAGAGTGGGTGATAACTTCACAAAAATATCAGAATTAATGTGGCCATGATATTCAAATCACCATATAACCACGCAATGCGATAAGCTAGACAAGTGTTCGAATTTATTCCAAGTTCTTATCTATAAGTAGGTTGATAATAACAATGCAAATTCTAGACTATAAAAATAAGGTAACAATATTCCACCATGGTCGAAAAAAATTATAATATACATGTATCTCTCGACTATATTCTACAGAAAACAACAATTATCGTGTACGAGGGGCACCAGAAAATTAATCAGTTTTTTGGTTACAAACAAAATTAAGAAAATACAAAGAATGTTCGGAAATGAAATTATATTCACAAAAGTTGAAACTTAGAAAAGAAGAAGAATTCAAAATTATATCAGACTGAAAATAAAACTCAAGAAATAATTTGAAAATCACAGAATATTAGAGTAAAAGAATAGAATAGTTATGAACACACAATAATAATGATAGTTTTAACAAAACTATCTCTAAACTACACCTCCATTTCATGACTTCAGAATTGAAAAGAGGAAACAGAGAAGGTAACATTCCGAAAGGAAGAGATTGAGACAGCAAACAACAAATAAATCAAACACACATATAAGAAACTACTATGTAAAGCTGTTGTGAAAGCATATACTTATAAAATATACAAGTTTGAGAACTATACTATGTTTATCACAATAATTAATTACTCAAGCTAATTACTTAAGCAAATATATGTATACCGAATGTCATGTATTCTTTAGGTACTAATCAATCTAAAAGTAATTCTAATCTACAGTAAGCTTCTTGAAGGAACCTTCAATGCCCATACCGAGTTCTTCATTCATCTCGGACACTAACGTACATGTTTTTTCATCTATTTCTATATACATATCGTCTAGAGCTAGGATGGATTCCCGTTTTTCTTTCAGGAGAACCTTGAATTTGTCCAGCATTTCTTGTAATGGGACTTCCCCTCCATATTCTTTAGGTAGAATTTTTTTGTCAATGTTGGCGTACAGTTCTTCTGTGGACTTGTACATCTGTAAAATTGAATGAAGGAAGGGTGATAACAGAATTAACAAATAATATATTTTTAAATTCTTACAAAAATTCTACTCCTCAACTTCTCGTTCAGTAGGGACACCGCAAATTCGATCAGTTTGATCGCGTTTGAAGAGATATTCAAGAAGTGATTGGACTTGTGTCTCATAGGTGTTGTATTCTGCAAAAAAGAAGCAAGTTAGGTACTGATTCATTCGTTTATAAATACGCTAAGTCACGAACGTGAAAGTGGAGAGAGTGGACAGTTGAATGCAGGATTTGGATTGCTTCGAGAAGAGAAACAAACACTTGGCATCTGTGGAGTCGACGCGATTTGTGAAAGGAAGAAAATACCGATCAATGTATTTTCACTGAGGAAGCATTAAAGATTATGAAAATGTACTTGAGGACAAGATTTGATTTAAATAGCTTCTGTAGTTTCATACTATATAACTACTACTATACTAGTATACTATACTACTACTAGTTTCATACTATATATATAACATCTATATAACTTTTTTTTCTGGACATATACGGGGGTGGTTTTAAAAGTTTCTGACATGAAGGTAGCAGCTCTCGTATATTAAAGCTAGTAAATTTCATTGTTCATCTGTTGAAATTTCAGTCATTTTGGACCCACAGTTGTTATGTAACATGTATTTCAGTAAGTTTATGAGAGTATCATCTCTGTCATTGAATATTTGTTTTTGAAAGGCAATATGCCTACGCAAATTGAAGATGAGTTGGATTCTGTGTATGGGCACCGTAATTTATACCAGTGGAATTTTGGCAGCTGAATTTATGAGTGGCTGTAAGAGATTGGGAGATGATGAACGTTTGGGACGTCCAAAAACTACAACTAGAGAGATAGCAGAGGTGTTGAACGTGTCAAAAAAATGTGCTTGTCACGTATTTAATCAACATTCAGGCATGAGAAAACTTTCCACGCGTTGAGTGCTGAGTTTGATCACGGTAGGTCAAAAACGTGTCCAAATGAACATTTTCAATGTTCTGTTGGCGCAATTTAGGCGCAGTCAATCCTAGTTTTGGCGCTGATTAATTACTGTAGATGAAACTTGGAATCACCATTATACGCCCGAAACAGAAATACAGTCCAACTAGTACACTGCAAAAAAGGAAACCGGCTCCAAAAAAGTCAAACACTCAGTAATTGCCATCGCGGAAATCCAAGAATTATGGTTTGAACTGTTTGACCATCCGTCTTACTCACTAGATCTAGCCCTAAGCGAATTCTTTTTGATACAAATCAAAAAAGTGCGTTCGGAGGACAGATATTTTCGTTAAATAAAGAGGCAATCACCTTGTTGAACAATTATTTTGCAGAGAAAAACGCCGACTACTATTAGGACGGGTTACAGAGATGAGAGCGTCGCTGGACATTTAAACTTATACATTGAATGTATAATTACACATTGAATGTATAATTATACATTAAATGTATTCGTTTGAAAATGTCTTTATAGGACGAAACTGCAGTAAGGTTAGTTGCAAATAAAAGTGGTAAAAAACAGAAAGTTTCAGTTCACTTTTCTTCAAACGAAACTAATTCAATCTATGCACGGCATCTATTGGAAAACAACCACTTTTATTTATAACTAACGTTACTGCAGTTTCGTCCTATAAGGACATTTTCAAAGTTAGACGTTAAATGTTTAATTATACATTAAATGTATAAGTTTGAAAATGTTTTGATAGAACAAAACTGCAGTAAACTTAGTTACAAATAAAAGTTATGTTTATAACGAACGTACCTGTGAAACAGGCTAGAAAATTGTCCACATATAAATACCAATAAATGAATTAGCATTGCTAATTATGTAGAGTACCGATCCAACTGAAAAAACCTCTGTTGTAGTGAAACAATTATTGGAAATAAGGTCTACATTGTGAAGATTTGTTATTATCAACATAGAAAAGATTATTATTATATATAGTTCGCCCTTTTTTGACTGTTTATCTTTGTCGTAATAATTGTTGAGTCAATAATTATGTCAGTAACATAATTCAATGTATTCATTCATAAATTGGTGTTTTATTCATATCAATAACAAATTCTCTGTATGTTATTAATATCAAATTAGGTAATGACACAACAATTATTAATTAACTGTCATATTGACTTGATATATAACTTGACAAACCTAAATATGAAGATAGTCTTACGGTTGGTGATTTAGATGTTAGAACTTTCATAATAAAAAATTGGGAAACAATATGTAAATGCCTTATTATTCAAATAAAAAAATTGGTTACATCAGAAAATGTGAATTCATCTAAATATGAAAACGTGATTGTTGATATTGAATATAGCTAGATCAGGTGTGGACTGTGAACAATATCCCAATAAAGACTACAGTATGATATTGGTAGAACGCAATCGAATGAGAGCACCTGAGTTTTCAATATTAGAATAATTTTTTTCATTCTCCCTAGTATGGCTTGTAATGGTTTCGATTTTTTTTAGGTTTAGGTTGAAAGGTGTTATGTATATTCCACCCTTCATTCAGCTATTCATCTTCGTAAAATTTTTTATGAATTGGTATATTATTCATATTAATAACATACAGAACACTTATACTAGTATGACTTTGAGAAAATGGTATTCCACAAGAGCGTTTATCTTCGAATTGAAGAGTTCTCCAACAATGTAACTTAGGGTCTAATGGCATCTATAAGTTGCTTATGATTTATGGCGAAATATTTTCAAGTTCATTATTCAAACTTTCATTCAACTATTTGTAAGAGCAGAGATTCGCTAATAATTTGATGATTATCACACACATCGTTATAAAGATATTTTCTGTAATGCGTCCTCTTCAGCGGATTCGCGTCTGTTGTAAAACGAGGGGCGGATCAATATTCTCAGCGTTAACAATAATGATGAAGGTAAAAGAACAGAATACCTTATTTTCCTCGATTATTTTGGAAAATACTTCGAATACAATGTTCTGTAGCTCATTTTCAATTAACTGAGTTATTGCTCATATTTTCAGGAGCTACATCTTCATTTTTCACGTTTTTCAACTTGCTAATTAGACTACAACATCAATATCTGATATTCATCATGTAAGTATGTAAGATTTAAAATATTCATGTGTTTGCCCATTGCCTGATTCTATTTTAGCTCTCTGGTGAATACCAAAATTGTGCTCCTTTCAATACACAAACCAATAAAAATGGAAGTTTCAGAAAAATCTTCATAGCTGCAGGGGGATACACAAACATACGCCCCGTGATTTTCAGACAACTAAGTTTTGAAACCGTATTCATGACCTTTTGGTCATTTTAGGTAACAGCTCTATTTCTTTCTAAATACCCTTCTAAATGTGCATGTTAACAGCGATTATCGTGATGATATATCTCCCTTCTTTTGAGAATATAAACAGCGTTTCATTAAATGATGGTTCAATTCATACTCTATCCTCTTCATGGGATCAACTGAATCTGTTCTTTGTCTGGATCTACCTCCATTTCTGGATGAATGGGTACGCCAAAAAACAAAATTGTCGAATTTGGAACGATATAAATCCCCATGAGATCCAAGAGCGTCCAGGGCATCCCGAAAAAGTCACTGTATGGTGTGGATTTTGGGCTTGCGTCGTCATCGGTCCATATTTCTTTGGGAACAACGTTGTACAGACCATCACTGTCAATGGCGAGCACTATAAGTCGATGATTACCAACTTCTTTTGGCCTGAATGGATGATCTAGATGCCAACGACATGTGAGTTGAACAGTTTGGCGCTACGTACACGTACACGTACGTACACAGCTAATGCCATATTAGATATCCTGCACGAGCAATTTTAGGGCATTGGAGGTGATGTGAACTAGCCACCGAAATCATGCGATTTGATCCCGTTAGACTTTTTCATGTGAGGTCAACTATAGTCTCAGGTGTATGCGAATAAGCTACAAACTACAGCGGTCCTCAAAGCCATTGGACAAATACACAATGTCATCAATAAGTTTTTCAAATGAATAAAGTAGGTCGATGATATCTCACACACACTTTGTTTCATTTAAATTTAAGTTAGGAAGCGCTATATAAACAGTATTCCATTAAATGTTGGTTCAATGCTCACTCCAACCTCTCCAATAAAATAAATGCATTATTCCACGGAATTGACAGTAGGTATGTTCTTTGACTTTGTCTGGGTCTATCTTCAGTTGAAGAAAGCTTCGCGCAGCCTTCTCGAAAGAATGAAACCACTCCCACAGTACCACTTTTCTCCTAAATGACACTCAACACTCTACTCATCTCGTAAACAAATACCAAACTCACCTGAATACATCTGAGGATATTCCTGACATCGGTCAACGACCACAGAGAAATGTGCGACATCGTAAACCCACTTTCGTCGTTGACGTACGTGTACCCGTTGATCTGGTTGATCTCGTCGTCCATCAGAGCCTCCGTAATCAAGCTGTGGATCTTCACCATGTGCGCAGAAGTGTACTTGTGGGGGTCGAAGTTGCCTGCGCAGCTGAAAAGCACCATCCTTCCTTGATCCCTGTCCAAGAGAGGAACGAGATAGCCGGCGTTGATGATATCAGCCAGATCTTTGTCTTCGCTGTCGAGGTTTTGGAACCATTGGGGGTAGAGTCTACGGATGGTGAGATACCTTTCGAGCATCTCGCATGCGAGAGGAACGCTGAACTTCTTGGTACGCAGGAAACGTAGGAGGAATGGCGCATCTGTAAAATATATTAGTGTAACCAAAGACTATGGATCAGTTAGTGCACTTATCTAATCATTTATAGTTCTCATTTAGGTTCATCTTGAGAGTTACATTTTAGTTATAGTTTCAATATAAAATATTAGGCTGTTTCAAATAGTTTGTCCGTTTTTATGAGTCTGCTTTGAACTGTAATATCTCAGAGGATACTCATTCAATTCAATCAAAATAAGCGTCATTTGAATCAGTACACTTTTGCCAACGTAACAAAAGTTGATTCATTTTGTCAGCATAAATATTGTGAAGTTGACGAAGGCTGTTTTTGTCTGGTCCTGATTGGTGAAAGTCCTTCCGGTGCGGAAATTATCGAAGGGCTTGAAAATATGGTAGTCTGGGGAGGTCTAGGGAGTTATGTTAGACAGCTAGTGAGGCAGAACGTCGAAGCCCAACTCGTTCAATTTTCAGACGGTGATTTGTGAAACTTCCGGACGGGCCTTATCGGGCCTCTTATGTTGACCAGTACTGGTTCTGCTGAAGCATTTTTCGGTACATTTCGTCGATTTCCTCACTATAGCACTCTGCTGTGATGATTTGGCCTGTTTGCAGAAAGTTATAGCGGATCACACCAGCTGCTCACCACCATAAAGTAACCATAACCTTTTATGGTGGGTTTACGCCTTTGGTAAGTGCCTGTGTGACTCATCGGTGCCCAACCACGGCCCTGAACGTCTTCTGTTGTCGTAGAGGATCCACTTTCATCACACGTGAGGATGCGATCGAAAAAAGGCTCGTTTTTGTTGTGCAAGAGCAAAGAAGTACAAACTTCGGAACGCAACAATTTCTGTGGTTTGTTCAAATCGTGGGACACCCACTTTTGGAGCTTTTTTACCCTTTCGAAACGTTTCAAACCATCAAAACTGCAGCTGAGCTGCAGCTGAGGTGAGCTGAGCTGAGCTGCAGCAGAGCTGAGCTGCAGCAGAGCTGAGCTGAGCTGAGCTGACGCCCAGTTCTTTCCTCATCCCACACACCGTTTGTGATGGTCCAATCTCCAACAGGGTCCTCAAATCCTCATCCTGGATTACTGTAGGTCCACCACTTTGGGGCTCATCTTCGAGGCTAAAATCTCCGGAATGGAATTTTGCAAACCAACGTCGAACAGTGTGTTCATTGACACTATCATTGCCAATTGCTTGATTAATTTTTCGGTCCATTTTGGCAGCGATTTGCTTCAACTTGAATTCGTAGAGAAAAATTGGCCGAAAATCGTATAAAAAATTAACAGCATCAATGTATACAGTACAGAATTTTTTATCGATTACTATATACCACAATAAGCGGGTTGGCTGTCCTTGTTCATCTTTCACTGCCTGAACCACTGTGCATGCTGTTTTAAGCGAGTACATTGGCATGGGATGTGGGTGTTGACCAAACGGGCCATCGGATGTCTGCTTCTATATAGCCCCGCTGGATACATTAATGACAGAATCACTTGTGGTTGTGTTATTCCCTTACTGAATGGCATCCCAACGATGGCTCAATCCTAAGGTGTGTGTATCCGTGCCAAGAGGATGAGTGAAACTGAGCCTATCAGCTATCTCTACGGAACCTTCGAGATACCGGGCGCCATCTCGTCGTAGCATCGCCTTGTCACGGAAACGCGGGGCTTTACAGTGATTGAGTGCTTTCCCCAGCTACTTGTGGGACTTTTATGGACAGAGTAAACCTAAAAATTATTTCTGACGCTGAGTCTACAGAGAAGATAGATGTCGAGTTTACGACTCCAACTGACCTCCCTGTAAATTTAGATCAGGAGCGAATCTACAGAGAAGATGGATGTCGAGCTTACGACTCCGGCTGACCCCCCTGTAAATTTAGATCAGGAGCGAGAGCTTCTCCACTCTCCAACTCCTGATCCATTACCTGAATTTAAAAAAAGGTTTGGTGGTGCAGCCAGGAAACGACTGAGTCGTCTCCCCAAGAGCGGGGTACCTTATAAAACCGCTTTGCACCAAATTTGTGAGCGGCGTACGCAGAATCTGTCTCAGGTAGAGGATCAAACCATCCATGAGTAGATTAGTAAACGTTTGCGCTCAAGTGACGATTCACCAAAACCAGAGGCGAAAACACCCTGCACGGTTGAATCTAAGCCATCGTCAGGTGTAGGTGACGTGCCAAAACCATCATATATATCGGCTTCCTTAAGAAGCTGGGTTTATTTAGTCGAGTGTAAATAGGTGTGAGCCACAATAAACCCTTGCGGGTTGCGCTGGAGGGTTGAATAGCCCCCCCCATTTCGAACCTAACCTAACCTATATACCACAACACAGTAGAATAAATATTTACATGGAGTTTCAAAAACACATGCATGACATCAAAACGAACAAAACAGTAATAGAGAGGTTCTATTCGTGTTGTTCAATACATTATTTGAATCAGTGAAGATGTTTACAGTAGCACAATTGCTTATGTATCTTTTAGCACTATTGTATATTATTTGATATCTTTCCAAATTTATTCAGTGATAAAACACAGGCCAGAGGCGTAGACAACATCACACTGGAAGGAATTCAGCAGTAGTGGGAACCAACAAAACAGGTGAACGCTCAGACTTCAGTGCGGGAAGTCGACTTTGGTTGTACGTTGGAAAATGTAAACCAAGCTCTATAGCAGAAGGAATAAAATCTTATCTGGAGAATAAATCACCTGGATATGTATTTGACGTAGTGAAACTGGACACCAAAGGTAGGCTACTCTCATATCGAGTTGAAGCAGATAATAATTTACGTGACGCTATTCATGAACCGTCATATTGGCCAGCAGGCGTGCTCGTCAAGAGATTTACATTTCGAAAATATACCCAGAATACCGAAATTTATGAACAGCGACCCTTTTGAGACAGTACAAAGTTATGGTCTCAATCTCAAAGTTATACATGTGAACTGTCAATCAATTATCAACAAAACAAATCAAATTGAAATTCTCTTATATGAAGAACGTCCACATATTTTTTGTGTATCGGAATCGTGGTGTTCGAATATCAATATACATACTATACAGTTTACAGGATATACAACAGCGACATATTTCAGTAGACAAAATCATATTCACGGTGGCGTTATCATGTTTGTATCAGAAAATATCCGTCATAAAAATGTTAATTTTATCAACGATTTGTCAAGTGAAATGCATTTTGAATGCTGCGCTTTGAGCATTAGGGCTAATAATAAAAAAATCTGCATAGTCACAATATATAGACCACCATCAGGGTCAATAGAAGCTTTTATTGATAAACTTTCAAGTGCATTGAACTTTTGTGTGAAACAGTTCGAAACGGTCATAATTTGTGGTGATTTCAATGTTGACTTGCTTAAAGATAGCTATGACAAATTATTATTGTTAGATGTCATGGAAAGCTATAATCTAAATTCAAAAAATAATGAACCTACTAGAATTTTCAGAGATGTCAGTGGTAGAATAAGCAAAAGCAAAATTGATTATTTTATCACGAACATTGAAACTCAATCATACAACGAAAAGGTAATAAATATGAATCTGGGAGACCATTTTGGATCTATATTCACATTTTCTCCCACAGAAAGCCCTGAGAAAATACAACAAGACTTGAAATCAGTTCAATTCAGAGAAACTTGCGATGATAATTTGCAAAATTTAAAATATATCATGTCCAAAGAAAATTTTAATTCGGTTCTACTAGGCTCTGATGTGAATTCTACATATGACAAATTTATGGATGACATTAGGTATATAATAGACAGTACTTGCCCAGTGATAACAAAAAAACTTGTAAATACTAACAAAAACTGTTGGATAAATAACGAAATTAGCAATATGGGAAAGGAATTAAAAAAATTTTACTGGCTTTGTCGACAATTAGAAGATACCAATATGTGGGGACAATATAGGTATAACAAAAAAGAGTACAGACATAAAATTAATTTGGCAAAAAAAAATATTATCAGCGTAAATTAAATAATCAAGACTACAGAACTTCACAGAAAACTATCTGGAGTATTGTTAGGGAAAAAACTGGTAAAGTCTCAAAATCTAATAAAATTATGTTGCAAACTGGCGATGATATTGTATCAGATAACAAACAAATTGCAAATGGTTTTGGAGAGTTCTTCTCAAAAGCAGCAAAAAACGTAGTGGATGTGTATGATATTTAGGGAATTTCAGATCATCTGTCAGTGATGTGCAAAATTGATGCTTCTGTTTCTTCTAGAAGAGTTTAAATGGTTTCTTTTCGCGATTATCATAACTTCGACTTCGATCTTTTCCGTTTAGACGTCCTGAATATTCAGTGGGATCTCATCTATCAATTCGATAACGTGGATTGTATAGTCTCCTTCCTGAACGACAACATTCTTGATCTTTTTGAAAACCACGCCCCTTCCCTAACAAAGAGAGTAACTGAACCTCAAGCACCTTGGTTAACTTACAATATTAAAATGATGATTGCATTCAAAAACCGAGCTCTGAGTGAATACAAGAAATCTTTATCTCTCGCCGATTGGAATAGCTATAAGGACCTCAGGAAT
Organism: Leptinotarsa undecemlineata; assembly: GCA_015342065.1. NCBI lineage: Eukaryota > Metazoa > Arthropoda > Insecta > Coleoptera > Chrysomelidae > Leptinotarsa > Leptinotarsa undecemlineata. Next base: position 1,076 of record WOGP01003776.1, on the reverse strand, counting down.
TATACATGTAGTGCGATACGACGTGAGAAAAAAGCATATCTGGACTATGCTTTGAGAAATAAAAATTCCAAAGCAAGTTGGAATACCTTAAGAACGCTTGATATCCTGAGAAACAACAAAAAATCAGATATCCCTGAATTAAAAGACGTCAATCTCATTAACCAGGACTTCAATTCCATACCTCAACCTGTCAGATCTACTCACCAATTGTCCTTATTAGATCGATATGTCAATTCGAAAGAAACTGAAAACTCCTTTTACACCACCTCAGTCACCAGTGAGATTGTGCGAAGTTCCCTACGACGCATCAAGAGCAACGCTTTGGGTTATGACGGGATATCCCTCAAAATGGTCAATCTCATTGACTCTTTTTTGATAAATCACTTCACCTTTCTCATAAACTGTATCATTACCAGTTGCCAATTTCCAAAATGTTGGAAGGATGGATAGGTTATTCCTCTGGCTAAGTGTAACTCACCTACTGTCCTTTCTGACCTCAGACCAATTACAATTCTACCGTATCTCTCTAAAGTCGTGGATTCGATTCTGAAAAATCAGATTAATGAGTACGTCAATGAAAATCATATTACTTATAACATCTATACAATCAGGATTCAGGCCTCAGCATAGTACCACCACGGCTCTTCTGTCAATTACTGGCGATATTTTTCAAGCTGCAGATGAACAAAATTTGATCTGTTTAATAATTTAAAATTACAGCAAGGCATTTGGCACTCTAGATTCTAGATCATGAGATATTGTGTGACAAACTAGTTCACTTTGGGTTTTCTTGAAGAGCAGTGTCTCTCTTAGAAAACTATCTGAAAAATCGTACTCAAAGAGTTCTTGTGGATGCAGTTATTTCAGATGCTCTGCCGGTATTAAAGGAAGTGCCACAAGGATCTATCCTTGGGCCCTTGCTTTTCAGCTTGTATATTTGTGACTTTTATCTGTCCGTGAAAAAATGCAATATACATCACTATGCAGACGACACGCAGTTATATATCTCTTTTTCACCTGGCGAGTCTACATCTGCTCTGTCGCATATTAATAACGATCTCCAAGCCATCTTTGAC